>PVJD01004798.1:0-128730 GCA_004026545.1 Mormoops blainvillei | reverse complement strand
CTCAGAGTGTTTTGGATACTAATCAAACTGTCTTCTTGCATTGAATATGAAGTCAAAAACAACTTAGTATTTCACACTAATGGGAAGCATGATTTTCCCCCTACCTACTCCTAAGATCCTTCTTTTATGCTTGAATCATAACATCTTTACTAGAATGTGCTTTGGTTTGGAGTGTTAGACATGCACGTTAGTTAGGTATCATTATTTTTTAGAAACCTGTGATTCCCATTCAATCTGAACTTTTCAATTTGTGTCCAATTCAGAAATTTTTTAAATTATATTTTTAATTCTTTACATATTTTAAAGCGTGTCATTTGTTTAGCTCTTCTTTAAAATACCAATAATGTGTGTTTGGCATATGTTATTTTTTTAAGTCTAGTATTTCTTCTGTGATTGTCTGCATTCCTTTTTCTTTCTCCTTTTACCTCTTCTTTTTTCTCTTTTACTCTGATACTCACCCTCATAACTATTTATGAACATCTAACCTTTTCCACCTATAATGGGCATTTATGTTCTGCACTGGCTTTTTATTTTTTGTCATGTGAAATTTTCCAACTCACTTCTATAGTCTTTGGCCATCACATAAAGCCTTCTTGAAACACTTTCATTTCACTTATTTATAAAGATGATAAATTCTAAGATAATATGGAGAACCATTTAAAAAAAATTCCTTTGTTTTTCTTTCTTTGACCATACTTTCATCAAAAATCCCCTTTTACTGATTTTAAAGGAAAAAAATGAATATATTAAGAGTTCTAGACTCAATTCCACCATAATGGAAGCGATTTCCCATACATTCAAAGAACAATTCTCCAATACCGGCTGGGTATTCTATAATTTAACTGAATTTTAACACTGTACACCTGGAGATAGCATCAGATTCCAGAGGGTAAGGGTTCAGTCCTACAGTACAGCTCTCCCCAGTTTACACCCTACTTGAAAGCTCAAGTGATCTCCAGTACTTATGACAGACCAGCTACAGAGGGAAGGTTTCAATAACTCCTTCAAACTCGGGATGCCAATCACAAGTGTGGGCTGTTACCTGTACACCTGACCCAGTCTCTATAAATCAGAGGTTTCTACAACCCCCTCCTGGGTTCAAGTAATTTGCTAGAGAGGCCCACAGACTCAGAGAAACATTTTACTTACTAAATCCCTGATTTATTATAAAACAAAAAACAAAAAAAAAACCTCAGGAACAGTTAGAAGTAGGCATAAGTCAGGGTAAGAGGAAAGGTTGCAGAACATCTATTCCCTCTCTATGTGTGCCACCTCCCCCGATCTCTAAATGTTCACCAACCTGGAAGTTCTACAAGTTACATACATTTGGGGTTTTATGGAGACTTTCTCACATAGTGATGACTGAATAAATCACAGGTCACTGATTCAACTTCCAACCCCTCTCCTCTCTCTGAAGATTAGGGTTTGGGACTGAAATTTCAAGTCTTCTAATCATAAGGTTAGCTTCACTGCAGCTAGCCTCCGTTCTGAAGAGTCTTCCAAAAGTCACCTCATTAACATAACAAAAGACACCTTTCTCACTCTCAACACAGGAAATTTCAAGGGTTGTAGGAACTCTGAGGAGGAATAGTAAATGAAGATCAAAGATACATTTCTTATTATAAATAACAATACCACAACATAGAATCCATATCATATTCCTCATGATTATGACCATCTTTGAATTATTTTTTCTGCTTGCCAGAGATTTTGGCCACTGTGGTAACCAGGGTTCTCTGGGGCTTGGATTCAAATATGCTGTTCCTAAACTCTTCCTCAACAAATTGTTTGGTTAACAGAAAATCTGTGGTGTTCAGCATATATTTAGTTTTTATGATACGTTGCATAACAAAGATCTTTGCTTGCTTCAGCCAGCGTCCGTTTTGCATTTCGCTATGGAGAAACTTACAGCTGACCATTGGTTACAAGAGTGACAGAATGTCTGAAGAAGTTAGGGAAGAGGGGGATTGTTATTCACAGGCCAAGAAGCTATCACCACCTTTACGTTGCACCTCACATGATCATTTTGGTTTCAGAGTTCTTGTCAGTTTGGGGTGTTTACCCACTTGTTGAACCTGCTACTGCTAGAAATGCACTTTGTTATTAAGCATAAACTATTTTACACATACAATTCACTAAATTTTTGTATATTTTTAGAGTGGTCTGCTTTCCTCTGTCTCCCACAGCAGCACACCCTCTCTGAGAGTGGAGGTTCATGCAAAGAAGACTATGGGCAAGATTCTTTCTTTGGTTTTTATTCTATTGCTATTATCACAGACCCAGGTACTAATAGAAGCCAAGAGAAGCAGTAAAATAATGCATTCCTTCTTTCATCTTTCCAAATTCTATACAGTATTTTCCATCCGCAAAACCCAAGAGAAATTAACTGAGTAAGGGTGTCTGAAAAACATGATTTGCAGATTTACCACGCAGAGGTACAAAAGAAAGTATAAAAAAGAAGTGTAGTATTGAGAGTTCACAGACAAAGCCATGGATTGTCTCTTTTTATTCTCATCATAGTCTGTTCCTGCTAATATTACAAAATACCATAGACTGAATGGCATATAAATAATAGAAACTTACTTCTCAAAGTTCTAAAGACCGGGAAGTTCGATATCAATGCGCCACAGAATGGCTGTGTGAGGAGACGTTTTTCTGTTTTGTCCTCACCTGGCAGAGGAAGGAGGAATTTCTCTGGGTCTCTGGCTCTTATCCCATTCAGGAGGCCTTCACCCTTATAACCTAATCACCTCCCAAAGGCCCCACCTCCAAATAGGTGAATTTTGTAACATGTAACCTATATTTTGTAAAACCATTATTTTTAAAAACTGATTTCAGGCAGCAATGGATGTCAGTGGCTCTGAAAGTAGTTTAACAACAACGGGAAAAGAGGCTCCTGTGTTTTTTGGTGTCTCTCCTAAGAAGCAACACCTAATTTATCCAACGCTTTCAGTTTTTGCTCTTGTAGATCTTACAGCATGTGTCTGGTCACAGAAGCAAACTGTAAATCATAAATTATAAAGGTGTGGCAAATGCCCATGCGTGTAAGAACACATCTAAGAAAAGTTTGTCCAATCAAAATATCACTGGCAAATGAACTGCTTACAGTGTTTGTGTTAGCATCCTAAGGCTGCTATAAAAAAAGGATTACAAATGTGTGGCTTAAAACAACAGAAAATTATTTTCTCACAGTCTGGCGGTTAGAAGTTTAAACTTGAGGTGTCAGCAGGGCCGTACTCTCCCTGAAGACTCCAGGGGGAAAATTCCTCCTTGTCTCTTAGTTATTTAATGGTTTCTGGCAAACCTTCCGCATACCTTGACTTATGATTGCATCACTCAACCTGCCTCAATTATCACGTGGCCCTTTCTCTGTGTGTCTATCTCTGTGTGTCTCTCTCTCCTTATAAGGACAGCAGTGATTGGATTTAAGGACCAATCTAATCTAATACTACCTTACCTAACCTGATTAAATCTGTGAAGGCCCCCTTTCCAAATAAGGTCACATTCACCGATAACAGAGTTTAAGGCTTCAATAGATTTTTGGTGCTCATACTTTAGTTCACAACAGTACTAGATATTAAATAGGATGACTCTGGCAGATATGGTCAATTTTTGAACCATTGGCAATTACATACAGTATGTAGGTTTTCAAATCAAATTGACTAAAATTACTTAAAAATATTTCCCAATATTATTAAATCCTCAACTTTAAAACTACTGTTGACCCTTGGACAATGTAGAGGGTTAGAGGAGCCAGCATAATTTTTGACTCCCTAAAATATTAACTACAGCTCTGGTTGGTGTTGTTCAGTGGATTGAATACTGGTCTGTGAATGTAAGGGTTGTCAGTTCGATTCCCTGTCAGGGCACATCTGGGTGGAGGACCAGGTCCCCAGTTGGGTATGAACAAAAGGCAACTAATCAAAGTTTCTCTCACACATCAATGGTTTTCTCCCTTTCGTTCTCCCTCCCTTCTCCTGTATCTGAAAATAAAAAAAAATAAAATCTTTAAAATAAAATATTAACTACAGTTGTCCTTGGTATCCACAGCAGATTGGTTCCAAGATCCCTTGTTGATACCGAAGTCTAAGGATGTTCAAGTCTTCTTTATGAAATGACACAGAACAATGCGGACAGCTGGCCCTCCAAATTCATGGATTCTTAACAAACTATATGTTTATTGAAAAATATGTGAATAAGTGGACCCATCCAGTTCAAACTCTTGTTGTTCAAGGTCAACTGTACTCACTTATTTCATTTTATAATTAAAATAAACATACAAAGGTTGATGTATATGTACATGTGTATTTGCCATATGTATCTACATGGATTTTACATTCGGGGCTTTTTAAAACACTGCTATATAACTGAATTCTGGAATTTAGACTGGAAAGAGACCAAGACTTAATCTTGAGCAAGTAAAACAACATGTACCCATTTTGATAATTAGTTCAACCAATTACGTTTAAAAAATTGAGATATAGTTGACACATAACATCATGTAAGTCTACAGTTACAATGTGCTGATTTCTTGCACTTATATACTGCAATACGATTACCACCCTAGTGTTAGCTAGCAACTTCAACGTGTCATGTAATTATTATCTCCTTACAATTAAGGTCTAGTCACTTAGCAGCTTCGAAGCTTATAACGCTCATTTTGTAAGAGAAGAGCTAGAACTATTGGAGAAATACAAGGTCCAACCAAAGTAAGGCCTGCTCGAGTGCGGTTGGCAGGGCACGTGAACGTCTCATGCAACATGGACAGCTATTGAACATTTCATCAAAAACACCATATGGTGTGCTTGAGTGTGATAATGTTATGTTACAGAATTACATACTTATGATTTTGTAATAAAATATTTTGTAATAAAAATGGGGCATTATCTGTGCCAGACCCTGTACTATATATCACTGTTTCTGTTGACCACTTCAGATTTTCTGTTTTACTCTCTTATACCACCACCAACTGAAGCCACCTGTTTTTCAGTGTAGAAGATTCTCGTCTCAATTTCACATCAATGACTCTTGCCTCCACTCTGTCTCTTCTCTGTTGACACTAAGGCACCAGCTAGAATATAAGTAAAGAGACGAGATCAGCTCATTCTAGTATTCCTGGGCCCCCTTATTTTTATCACCAAAAGTCTCTCAGGAACCCCCTCAGTCCCAGAAAAACCAGGACAGGTTATCACTCTAAATACAGCCTGGCTGCCTCTCACATGTAAACCTAAGCAGTGGAGAATCGGTGTATTATGGAATCAATCTTTGAAAAATATGGAATAAGGGTTGATGAATCAATGCATTTTCCTTTAGCTCCCTGGTCCTAAGATACACTTTACACCACTTTTCAGACCGTCCCTTGGAATCATGCCACCAAAAGACCATGGTGGTGGAAATATTAGTCATATCTCTTCATTTTGCCCCTCCCTCTAGTGCTGTCTCCCTCCCACTATTCTTCACCACTGTTCACTGAGATAACCTCCCCAATAAAATATCCACATCTTCCTTTAAGTTGTTATCAGGTGCATGTTATATTAAGAAAATATACTTTTACTTGGATTTAAAGTACTAAAACAAGTGGAAGTAATATTGAAAGACACGGTGAATTTCAGGTAAAGTTTATATTATTTACATATAAGAGTCTTCTTAAATATTCCTCTAAAATTAGAAAATTAAAATAGAAAATTTTAAGCATTTGGAGCATTATCTTTTTTAATACAAAAAGATACATAATTTGAATTGGGATTGAATCCTTTTCTTTGAAAGATCAGGAAATTAGCTCACTTAAATTTCCTCCCACATCTTCACCTATTATCTCCTAATTTTCATCATTTCTGTTACTTAAATTTTTCTGCCATGGCCTTAAATTCTACAGCTGTTTAATATGAATTATATTTTAAAATAGATTAAAGCCATTTCACCATATAAGACCAGAATGAGATTGCCTCAGGATCCACACTTAGTACTTTATTCATACACGGTTTAAAAATTATTCCAACATTTATATATAATAAGTATAAAAAGGCAAGAATTTTTCTATTTCCTATTACTGCATTAATAGCAATTTAAATATATAAAAGCCTTCATGTTTCTTAGTCTTTCTTAGTAATGCATATGTTTGTGTCATAGCAATTCAGCATAGCCACCAGTCTCTTTGCTAAAGCTTCTCTAATCAGAAGTTAGTTTGTCACATCCATCTTTAATTCACTGAATTTACATGTGCAGTTTATTTGTTTCTTTTCTCTGTTTGTTTGTAATATTTGTGAAATGGGCTGGCAGGTGCCTGAGTTTCAGCATGGTTGTGAATGCTTGAGTGTTACCTTTCCTTTATTTGGTTAAAAGAAAAGGCTGGGTACAAAATTTTAATTTCACACCTTTTCTCAGAACTTTTCAGACAAAACCCCCTTGTTTTCTGTAAAGAACTATCACATTAGTTGTCTGCTTGCTTCTCTCTGAGTCTCTTTATCTATTTATTTATTTAATTTTTTTTCCTGGATTTTATCTTCAAGAAAAACCAACGGGTGTTTGATTTTGTACCAATG
The DNA here is from genome assembly GCA_004026545.1 of Mormoops blainvillei. Classification (NCBI taxonomy): domain Eukaryota; kingdom Metazoa; phylum Chordata; class Mammalia; order Chiroptera; family Mormoopidae; genus Mormoops; species Mormoops blainvillei. Next base: position 122,188 of record PVJD01004798.1, on the reverse strand, counting down.
GGTGCAAACTTTTCTGGTTTGACAAGGTGTTTTTTGTTTTGTTTTGTTTTGTTTTCTTAATAGTTGAACAATGTCTGAGTTAGGTATGAGTATAGAGTCCTATTTTATTTACCCAGGAGAGGTGCTGATTGCTCCTTCATCCCTTGGCACTGACTGGCACTCACAAGAGATCTGGGCCCAGCTTGAATTTCAGCCCATAAATGTCAATTGATTCCTTCTGCCTGGTAGTTTAAATTCACTTTTTTTTTTTTTTTTATTCTTGAAATCCTGCAACTTAACATGGAAATGTCTCAGTGTCAATTATCTGTATCACTTCCTGGTGTGCCCGTGGCTTCAAATTCAGTTATTCCTTTTATAAATTTCCCTTCAGAAAGATGTGCTATTTTAAAATCTTTTTCTACTCACTTGTCTAGAAGTACCAATTACATTTAAATTGGATGATTTTTACTGTCCTCATTATCTGTTACCCTCTTCCTAATTTCTTTAAACTTTATCATTTGGTAAGTTTTTACTTTTCTTTTTGTCAGTGATTCTATTTTCAGTTTTATCTCTTCTCTTCCTTGCCATGTCTAATCATTTATTAGTTCTGTGTGAGGTTTGCTTTATGCTCCATGAGCTTCTGTAATTATACATTTCAATTTTGAGTTCATGTTTATTGGATTTATTTTATCATTAAATCTCAATGGGAAATTTCTTCTATACCCTGAATTAGGTTTTCTCTGGTGTTTGTTCTTGACTGTGCTTTTCATGCTAGTTTTCTCAAAAGAAAAAACTTATAAAAGTTTCTTTTTTTTCCCTACAGTTGTCTGATAATTTCCCTTCCTCCCACCCTTGGCTAAACTTGCGGAGAGCTCTGTCCACATGTTTCAGTTGTTGTCAAATTACCATTAGTTTTCCTTGATCCTCCTTTCTATCTTAGTTGAGACTTGTTACTTGTTCTGTTTCTGATTCATTCTGAGGCTTAGGCATTTTCTATCACTGGGAGTGAAAACCATTTCATGTTCTGGTAAATCTCCTGTGCTGTGAATGCATGGAGCCCCAAGGTTCCTGCCTTTGAGAGAGAGTTCCTTCTATTTGCTCAGTGAACCTCTCCTTCTCCTTGGTCACTGCAGCCTCTTCCTTTGCCCTCCCCTTGGCCCAACCTGAGTGATCCAACTGTTAAGTAACTATGGATCTAGTAAACCTCGTTACACAACCACGGAGGAGGGTGGGCATCTCAGAGCTATCATCAATGCTTCTATGCACACGCAGTGTTTTTGTGCTCTGAGGAGCTCTTTAGCTTAGAAATGGTCTGTCTGCTTCCATCATTTATCCTCGGCCAAGAAAATTCACCATGCTGTCAGGGTCCAGGAAAGACTGCCCCAGATACTTCACAATGGTATGTTGATTACTTTAAATTAAAGTTAGTTTACAAGCAGTCAGTATAAGAAGGGCACATTGACCCTCCCTTGTCTCCTTGAATGCAGGGTATAAATCTCTCCAGTGAAAGGTGTCCTCCATGCTCTGCTCTACAGAAGGAGGAGAGGTCAATACGTGTGAGACACCCTTTATTCATAGAGTTGAGATATCCAAGCCTGAATATCCTACATAAACAAAGGTTACTCCATTACTAAATTGCCACCCAAGCCCAAACTTTGTTTAGATTCTTCACTAATGAGAACCCAAACCTGAGTGTCTTTGTCCTGTCAATTACTCACAAGTTTATTATTTACTTATTCATGTATTTATTTGTCTAAAATGTAAAAAGCCGGCTGGTTCATCATTTCTGAAAGTATCATTGATGATCTCCCATGCACACATATTAAATTCATTGTATAGTGTTAATCTGGTTTGGCCAAATTTTTGCATTAGTCCAAGAACTCAAGAAGAGCAGAGGGAGAATTTTCTCCCTTCCTGACAATAGTGTACTCAGAGGACTTTTTAATGTTAAAGGCTAAAATTTGTTAGTATTCGTTAATTGCCTTTTCTTCTCTAATTGAGAAATAATTAATTCTAAACCTAGCTTTATAAGGAGTTTTATCTTGGAATATTTGAGTAACACTAAACATAAAGTGATTAAAAGTATAAGTTAAAAATACATAATGTGGCAAGTCTATAAGCGTTGAAACAAAGTTCACTTCAAATGAACTTTAGAATGGGAAACTCTTAATAGGACATTTATTTTATCATGATATAGAAAGGTAAGCATTGATAATAACAAGGGGCAAAAATGGTCACTTGAGTTCCTGCCAAAGGGCACTTGTTTTAAATATTAATTGAAGCACAGCTTGAACAAGTAAACATCATTTGAATAATAAAATTATCTATGAATAATTAATTCAATGAAATAATAACAGATTATAATTTTTGACCCAGAAAGGGGATCAGTGCTTGCATTTCTCATCATTCGAGACTGTATCACGTCAGGCACATTTTACAGATAAAGAAACTTAGGCAGAGAGACTAAGTCATTTGACCAAGGGTACCTAGGTAATATAGTGAAGTCAAGCTTTCCAGCAGACAGGTGAGGGCCAGAGTCGGTACCCAGTCTCACACCCCCACTTCAGGAGTGGATGGGATTGATTTGCAGCTCCATGCAGCTCCATGTCTTACCTTACGGTTCTCTTTCTCACACATCGATGTAATCCTGTAGATCATTGCCATTTACATACTGTCTTACATACCTGTGGGCCAATCCTTCATATTTTAACCTTCAGAACGCATGTGTACTACTAGCTTGTACTCACACTCACTATGCAGTTTAAGTGTGCACTGCTTGAAACTCAAGGGAAGACAAGTGCATTCATTTTAAATTCCCAAAGCATAGCTGAGTGGAAGTTTGTATTTTTAGCATTTATCTTTTCCTATACAAAACCATTTGTTTGTGTTTAAGTATCCACCAGTTAACTCTCATTTTCTTGAAGATACGGGTTTCTTAATCCTTGTTGTGTTGCAAACGCAGCATGTCACTTGGTACTTAGAACTCAGTTTATCTTCACTGGATTTAATTGAATGATGATGGGAAGGCTCTCAATAACAAATAAATAACATTATGTGACAAATGAACCTTTAATATAAAGGACACTAGCATGAAATGACCCTAACAGTTGCAATTGAAGAGGAAAGGCAACATACTTCTTTAGCAGTTACTTGAAGCTATATGTTCTTTTCATACACTTACCGACCTGTTTCCTAGTGACCAATAAGTCAGGAACTTCAGTTACTTTTCCCAAAGTAACTGGGTTCTGGTAGTGACTCCTGATAACAGATTTGCTTTTCCTAAGCAAAGGCTGAAACTGGCTTCACAAATAATGCAAATATTGCTAGTTGTTCAATGGAGTAGATCGAATATGGGATCAAAACACATACTCTACTTTAACTCACTATAGATTTGAGGAGCTGGTCCCACATTCACCCTGAATTTCAGTTACTCCTGACAACATGATAAAATATATTATCATTTTCTAAAAATAGCATTATACATGGAAGTAGGATATGTCCTAAATCCATATTCATCTTAAAATATAGTGAGCAAAGAGTACTAAACTGCCTTTTAAGAATGCTTTGAATTTGTCTTTCTATCTTCTCATTGCTTTTCTTTTTATTCTCATGAGCACTCATGCAAATTAGTGGATAATGTATATGGAGAAATATCCTATTTTTTAAATCTAGTTACATGGCATTGATTTCACATTTACATAGTAAACTCTTTTAGAGTTAACTATATCCTTTTATTTCATATTTAATATCACAAACTATGTTTTGAAATATTCAAAGAGTTGAGAAAAGTTGTACTGAAGGAAATATTCTGCAATTAATATTTCTCATAATATCTATACCATGATTACAGGAAAAGAAAAATTACTAACAAAGTGCTTGGAAAGAAAATAGAAATGAGCTTAATTTATAGGAAAACTTCATTCAGAAATATTTAGGTTAATTCTGAAAATCTAAGTATAAATAAGGTTTCTTTCATCTTAGTTCATGGTTACTACAAGTAAGTGTGATGAGTTGTTTTGACAGTAAATTGGGGTGGTTCTTCAATCTCCTGTTGACTGTTCCTTCCCTTCACTTCAAATCAGTCCGAAAGCCTTAAATCTTTGTCTTATATCATTCTGGAAGCCCTCTCCCTCACTCTATTTCCACTGGCACTGGACTTATTTAAGTGCTCGCTGTCTCCTCACTTGTATTCTCATACTCCGAACTCCCTGGTGACTCTCCCCCATGTGGCTGCCTGTGGGATTGCTGGGAAGGAAAATATGGTCATGCCTCTGCGACTTACATCTGCCATGGTCTTCTCATAACCCCTTTGAAGTAAAATGCTTTCTGGCAATATATCCCAGAACTTTTTTAATCTTGTGCCCATTTATTACTCAGACTCATCCCTTGTCACTACTTTCTCCAAACACTCTGCTCCAACTTTACTGAATGACCTGTCATTGTTCAAAGGTTCCATGGATTTTCACGGCCCTGAAAACTACTTCTCCTGTTGCCACTGCCACTGCCACCAACATATCCCCCTAACTCAATACCAAAAAGACCACTCCTTTTTTTTTCTCCACTTAAATTTGTCTACAGTTTATAATTAACATGAATATGTTTTCATTTTTTAAAAAAATGATACAAAAACCCTTAATTTGTTCACCATAAATTCATATATCCATATTAAATGTTCTTTCATTTCCCATTTCAGAATAATTAAAACAGTAATATCACATGACACTTGCTCTTAGATAAAGTCACTGATTTTCTCCCAACAAGCAAGTAGATAAAAAATGAAAGGCTTATCTTGAATTAAGTACTTTCTCCTCTCCTGTTTTCTGGATACTGAACAAATCTCTAATGGGCATCTTCAGGTATTGCAATTGGAAATCATTCTAACACGTCCAGGAGATTCTTAAAGTTGGAGATACTGTTTGTTCATCTCCATACCCTAAATATCTTGAACATGCTAGTGCTCATGTGATATGTGTTTACAGAATGAAATATGTCAAATCATTAAGAATAAAACTTAATTTTTAGTTTTCAGTGTCATTTTGAAAATCTTCATCAAAATGATGGAACATAATTATTCAGTTAAACGATTACCCTTAGCTATATTTCTGCTTAAATTTTGTAAGTATTAATATACAATTCACCCTAACAGCACTTTTATGTGCCTCTGCATTCGGTACTTTGTCAGTTGTTTGGGGAACTTAGATGAATAAAATGCCAACTTCATTTAATGAGTTTTAATACTATGAGTGGCTGATAACATAATAGTTGATACTATTAACTGTACTTCTGTGCTAACTACTATTTAACCACCCAATAAAATGTTTACAGGTAAAATTTAATAATCATGCCTTCATTTTATTGTGTGTATGTATAAATAGTTTGAATACACTAAAGTATGCACTGTGTCGTGGCAATATTCATAAACTTATGTATAAAAGTCAGTGGCCATACTGGTTATTTAGTTAATACTTTTAGATTGAACATATTACTGATATAAATGCATAATTTGTAACACTGTAATCCTTTCATTTCAGTTGCACTGTAGATTTTTTTTTAAGAAGATGGCACTACAATAGCAAAAAGGGTGACTAAATCAGATTACATAATTTTTATCAACCTTCTTGTTATATGCAAAAAAAGAAATACATAATTATAAATTACCTATATTTTCCAGTAAAGCAAATCATTATAGTTAAAATCTGAGAGTTGTAACAAAATAAAATGTGAATAAAATCAATGATTATATTAATTATATAAGGTTTCTCAAGAAATTTATGTTATTGAAAATTTCATGATAGTGCAGATTTATGGGTTTATTTTTCATACTTCAGATGAGGCACCAACTCACGAACAACTATATGCAGGTCCACACACTGTCCACTGTGATGCATTGTTTAACCCTAACTTTTTGTTCTCCTATTAAAACAGTTATTAGTAGCAATTTTTCAGGATTCTGTTCTCTGGTCTTTGCATTACTATTTGATGAAAATAATTTTTGAAAGGTCAATATGTTAGGATATTTTCTGAAAATTCTGTACACATGACTATTATTTTCATAATGTTGTTATAACAAATTACTCCAAATTTAGAGGCTTTGAACCCAGACATTAACTCACAGTTCAGTAGGTTTGAAGTCTAGCTTGCCTGGGTCTTAGACGTACAAAAATCAAGGTGTCAGCTGGGCTATGTTCCTTTCTAGTAAGCTCTTGAGGAAGATGTACTTCCAAATTATGCAAATTGTTGGTAGAATTTATTTTCTTGAAGTGGTAGGGCTAAGGAAGTTCCCTATTTTCTTGTTAGCTATTGGAGAAGGATCAGAATCCTTCTCAGCCTCTAGAAACTCTTAACCTTTCTTGATTTCTGGCCTTATTTCTCCCTCTTGAAACCAGCAAGAGATCTAGCCCCCTTCATCTCTCAAACCTCCCTAGCCTCACACCTCTGCTGACTATTCGGTCTTCCTCTTTGGCTTCTAAGGGCTCATGTAATTACGTTAGGTCAACTCAGGCTGAATAACCAGGGAACTGTCTGGAAGACATTTTTACAACTGTCAACCACATCACACAATTTTTTTTTCTTCTTATGGAAAGCATACTGAATGCATTAACTATAAATATTGAGTATTTTTTATTTAATTATCATATGATGGTATCTCAAAGAAAAAGTGCAAACAAGGGCAGAAAACACAAAACAACTTCATGACAAGTCTCTCTTTCATCATCCCCACTCTCTTAGGTGTTTTGCTGTTGTTTTAGGTTGCAGTTAAATAGACAGCTTCTGACTAATGCCATGATAAGAGAGAAAAAAATATAGTGTAAATTAATTTAAAAATAGAATTAAGCTAAATTTGAGCAAACACATTTGAATTTAGATATTTCCATATCTAAATTTTTGTAGCATTTTGTTGCTGTCATTCAAAAATAATAATTTTATAGTAGAGACTATCTAACAATTAAAGCTAAGGCATGCTATTTTATATTTTCAGTAACCTTAATTCTTGAACTTAGAAAAAAATGCCACCCATATTAATGAATGTTATTGGGAAGACTTTGTAATGTAACCGGAAAATCAAAAATGCTTTTTCACTTCGCTGCTCTCTTGTCTGGATGATGAGTAATAAAAGTAAATGAGATTCAAAGCAATTATTGTCCAAACTGCTTGGCATTGAAAGTCATTTGGGAACATTTAGGACTCTGAACCAGATAAACTTACTATTTTATAAAATATGACAGTCAAATACATAACAGAAATCCCTGAATTTCAAGGGTAAATCACTTGGCTATAATAATTTAAAGTCCATGAGCATTTATTATAGACTGTAGTGCACAATGTAAATATAAAGCTGGCTATATATCCCCCAATAACACATTGCTTTTCATCTATTTCAGTAACAGAATAGAAGCAATCATTCTTAGTGAGGTATGTATTTAAGGGTATGTCAAATTGTAAGGAACTTACTAAGTACCTCTATTTAAACACACCCATGTTTAAAATATTCAAACTGTGTTTACTGCATTCCAAGGACATTTTATTACAAAATATTTTCAGTGTAACATTTGCTATGATGTGAAAATTCAAGCAGTTAATACATACCTATGAATTTAAATTTGTCAGAGTCAGATCTAAAGTTGTCTTTCTTTGAAAGTGAGATCTAGGAGACAGACTAATGTTTCAAATAATACAATAGGGCTGGCATATACTGATAATACATATTCTTAAAAGAACACAAAACAAAATTGGTATACACAACAGGACACTGGTAAGAAGAATTCAGCTATATTAGCTGACAAATTGAAGAAACGCTATTGCTGGCTGTAAATATCACATGAAATGCCTAGGCACTAAAGAAATTGTGAGATCTACATGCTCCAGAAGATTTGTCGGTAATCCTAATGGCCTCTCACAGTAAAGGTCAGAAAGATCACTAAATGTCTACTGTGATGCAGTTTGGGGGAGGGAACACAGCCAAATGCGAGGGGCTAGTATCTCGACCAGATCCTCCTTGATATAAAACAAAAGCCTTTAGTCTGAAGTAAGAGCAACATGACTGGTCTTCAAGCCACTTTTAAGGTCCTCATATGACAGGTGAAAAGGTAATATCATTTGAAGATAGATCTTGATTAAAGATAGAAAGATGTATATTGTAAATCCTAAGGAATCACTAAAAATTATAAAAATGTAAAAGTAATGTCTATAGGGAAGATAAATGATATACTAGATAATGGCCATTTAACATAAAATAAGGCAGTGCAAGACTATACAAAGAAGGCATGAGATGACTAGAGAACAGCCAGGAGTTTGGTATATTTTTAATTCAAATCTATCCATAACCACAATAAAATGAATAACTTAAATATAAGTTTCTAAAGACTGCAATTGTTATCTGGATAAAATAGCAAGATCAAATTTTATATTGTCAATAAGAAATAAAATTCACCTATAATAAAGATAGGTTAAAAATAAAAAAAATAAAACCATACCATGCACTAACTCCTTCTCAAGAAAGTGTGGAATAGCTGTAATAATATCAGTAAAAGCAGGATCAGAACAAATAATATTGTCAGAAATAAAATAGGACATTATTACATCTTGATAGTCAATTCTTCAAGAAGACACAGTGACCCTAAATGTCTTATAAATGAGACCAAAATGAATATTAGTAAAACAAATCAACAGATCTAAGTTATAAATGGAGGTTTCAACAATCCTCTTAGTAACTGATGGAACAAGCGGACCAAAAAAACAAAACAAAACAAAACAAAACAAAAAACCCAAAAAATCAGTACTAATATAAAAGACTTGAACACTATCAATAAAGTCCTAATTAATATTTATAGAACAATTCACCCACTTTTTATTTCATTATGTTTCTCATCTGACAATTTAATTAAGAAAAATGTAGTTTTGGTATGTAATGAAATGTCTAATTTAGCAATTTCTTCTTATTTTTGTTTTTGTTGCATTACTAGGATTTTCCAGGTAGAGCATCTGTTAATTGTGAATATTTTGTACCCATTATTTAATAGTTATGCCTCTTGTATAATCCTATGTTAATTGAATAAGTACATAATAATCAAGAATTGTGTCAAGCTACAATATGTTGAAAGCTGGAATGAAAAAGAAAAGAAACTTGCCTCATGAAGCTTGCAATTAAATGGGAATCTTAGGTATTTGTCAAATAATCATACAAAAATTTAATTCCAAACTATAATAGGTTCCATTAACATGGATGATCTGAGAGATACAAACAAACTCTTTTCTTAAATATTGTTACATATATCCAGTGCATAGGTTCAAAGTCATTACTAGCTTGAATGTTATGGCTTAACATTAGTTACATACAAATGAGTATGTGCCCAATATATGTAACAACATTTAAGAAAAGAGTTTGTATGTCTCAGATCAGCCACGACCTCCACCAGGTTAAGAAAATGCATAGGGAGTTTTGACTACTTATTACAAGGGGCATGTGATTAACAGTTTGATTTTAGCGAGGAAGTGTAGTTAACCAGGAGTATCAGAAAGCAGCATTTTACACAAGGTGGTCCTATTTGCAAGTTCCAGACACAAATAAAGCAATGCATATTAGCGAACCTAGGGCCCTGTGCCTGTCTCACAGCCACCAAAGGGGAACAATGAGTGAGTATACTATCTAATGCTGTGTAAAAATCACCCCAAATTTAATGACTTCTGACAATAAATATGTATTTTCTAACGGATTCCAGGAGTCAGGAATCAGAGTGTGAATTAATTGAGTGCCTCTGTCTCAAAGTTGATCCTGATATTTTGTAATCAAGCCATTGGCCAGTTAGGGCCATGGCAACAACTGAGAGCTCAAAGTGAGGAGGGGCGATAAGTCACATAGTTGCTGATAGGCTCAGTCCCTTGACACGTGAGCACCATATAGGATTGCCACATCACAAGGCACAACATTTGGTGAGCAAATCCAAGAGAGTGTTAGAGAGCACCCAAAATGGAAGTCAGTCTTTTTACATCCTAGTCTTGGAAATGACAACTATAAAAAAAGCAATTAATTTGTGTTTGCTCCAGTTATTGTTATAGCTATTACCGTTATTATTTAATTCAATGCCACTGCAGCATTATCATTTCTGATCACCTGGTCCCATCGAGCCCTTCTACTGAGCGGTAAAATGAGGACATACTGCATTTGAACAATGTCTCTCATTAAGGTCCCTTGGGAAATACTGCTAAGAATTTAGCTCTTCGCGTACCACGTTGGTACAAAAAGGGGACCTGGAACACACATTTATAAAGAAACCCAAGTGATTTTTCATTCACACTCAAGTTATATATTGTAAAAGTATCACAATGTTAGCTTGTGAATTAAAGTTACATTCTCAATGGTATTTCTATCCTATACTTAAATTCTAGGAAATATCTAGTTCTAATTTATTTCAAACCAATTGACTTTCCTTATTTACTAATAAAATTTACATTTACTAGTTAGTATATTTATTCTTGCCTAATTTTTTAAAAGCATTTTAATGTGGATACATTAATCATTCCTTTCATTTTAATTAATGATAAACTAGATTCGGGAAACTGGTATGTAATTTATTAAAATTAATCATAATAAAGTTAAAATAATCACATTTAAGGATATGTGATTCCTTCTACTATGGATGAAATTTAAATTGCTATTTACATAATTCAAAATGTAATTCAGAGGATTGTAATCATAATTACATCTTACATAATTAGTTACATCATCTTGTTAGAGATGAACATTGAGAAAGCTAGAAAAATATTATTTTATTGGTCATATCTTGAACTTCAAGTTACCCTGATTCTGGCCTGGGGATGGAGTTTACTGGTTAGGACAGGGATTCCCATGGATAGAGGTAAATATATACATACATATGTACAAACATACATACATGCATATTATCATTTTTTCAAATTTCAAAAAAGTTTTCATGCTATTTATTAATCTTACTAAAGCAGCACTTGATCCTCAGGGAAATAGTCTTACTCTCATTAAAGTGAAACAGCTGTCAATCCAAAGAAAATAAGGAGAGAGGAAGACAATATTCTATTTAAAGGAGTTTTAAGAAGAAAGTCCATCAGGAGCTCTGTGGCTGAACACATATAAAAACACATATATTTCCTTTAACTGGAATGGGGCAGAGTGAATCAGTTACCCTGTTCTGAAATGTGAAAGGGCAAGTATTCCATTTTATTTCTTCCTGGCTTCTCTACATTAAAAAATGACTCCATTTCTGACAGGTTGCCACTACAGAGGGCCTGTTAGAGTGCACGACCACTCTGGTAAATGGCATTGATTACTATGTCCTGATGCTGTGAGCATCAGGTTAAAAAATATATATATATGTGTGTGTGTATATATATATATATATATATATTTATATATATGTGTGTGTGTGTGTGTATATATATATATATATATATATATATATATATATGAATGGTTTCTTTTTGCCAAAAGAGAAAAATGCCAGAAACTTTTCTCTGCAAAGAACAAAAAGCTCTTCTTATGAAAGGGAGATAAAAAGCTTAAGCATCCTTATTTTATTGTGGTAAAGGCTTTAGAAAGTACCTAATAATCTCATGTTTGAGATTTAAGGCTATCCTCTGTCTCTGTTTTTCTAATTTAAACCGAATTTGATGTAAAAAACATAATTTTTTAAATTATTTGAAATTGAGTCTTTTAAAAACAACAAAACCAATATTACACAAACTTTTTAATATGATTAGGTTTGATAAGACTTTGAATTTCCTGAGTTTAAACTGATGTGTTTTTTTTTTAAATAAACTTATAGAAATTTCACAGCCCAGAAGAGAATCTGCCCTTAAGGTGGTGCTTAATAAATCATTGTGAATGAATGAATGAATGGTAATTCATATTTATTTAGACTGGTCATATGAGATCTTTACATAAATGAAAATTAATAAAATACTTTGTTTTGTCTTACAGTATACCCAGTGATTATTAAACAATATATATTCTGCAACTCTGTCCATCTATTTCCATGTGGTATTCTATTTCTCAGCAAAGGATGTCCTCTGTTAGTGGTTCTCACTGGTTAAAAGAACTAAATTCTAGAACAGGTTGCTATATGAAAATTGCTGCTGTATTACTCTGTTCATGGTATACCATTAGAAGAAGCATTCAAAAACATGCTAAACATCGTGCGTGCTGTATTTTGTTTATTAACAAAATCCACATTAAAATATTTCCCAAAGAACTTAATTACTTATTAGTAATATTTTATTACGATCATATATAAAGTATTAATTTTATTAGTTATGGAATTTGAATATGTGTCACCTAGTAATTTTCAATTCCTGCTAATTTATGTAAAAATAGGCTCAGTCTCACAGTTATACAAAAACATGCCCTAAAGCACTTAAAGTAATGCAAATGACCTTAATTCTTCTATTGAGTTTGAAGTTTACAAGAGTCCAAAGAGTCAGTCCCCAAGTTGTATCTAGTAAGGAGACAAATCTCAACATAAAGATCTCTCCAAACAAAAGTCAAAACTTTTAAAAACACTTACATACACAAATAGGGATAGGGATAAAGGGAGGGTGGAATGAAAGAATCTCCTAAAGGAGCAAATTATGACGCCATAATTATTTTATTAAAATTTTCTTTTAAATAAAGAAGATTCACTTTGAACTTGCTGCAGTCTTTACATTTGTACATAAAATACTGCCCAGTTTTGGAGAAAGAGCTCATGGATATGGGCAACGGTGTGCTGATTGTGGGGGGTGGAGAGGAGTATAGGAGGGACAAGCAGTAGTGGAAAATAATACAACAAAAATAAATTTAAAAAGACATGATTCTAGGTGTGCTGAAAAAGTGTAGTAAGTACTTGTTATCATTCAATAATTATTGATTTTAAGAATTTCTTTTTGATTTTCTCTTTTCCTTAACATATATTTATTTCTTCTTATATTTTATAATTGTAATTACATTAATTTTCTTCTTGAAACATTAAGTTAGAAACAAATATGTATATTTCAAGTAAAAACATTTACATAAGTAAACAGGGAAGTTTTTATTTTATGATAGGAGAAAACAATGAATTGTAAACAAAAGTACTAAGATAAGGGATAGAAAGACTTAGATTATTTCTCTTTGTCTTTAACTATGAACTTTGCATTTCACAGTAACTTGCCCAATGAATAATCTTTACATTCAAAAGAATTCCTTGATTATAAGATAAATCATTTAAGGTAAAGGCATTAGAAAACATTTGTGTACCAGAAACTCCTTTACTGAATGTTAGAATATATGATAAGCTCATTGTGAAACATTTATTTTGAAAAATTAGAAAGAAACTTCTTAAAAACAAAACAAAGAAAACAGCATAAAGGTATATCTTCATCCCTAAAGGAATATTTGTTAACAAAAGTATTGAACGAAAGAAAAGGTAGAAGGAAATATAGTCACATGTTGTAATACTAGAAATGGTGTTAAACTATTTTTAAATTTTTATTTAGTGATTTTTAATATACAGAAAAATAAACATAGATTTGTTGTTCCACATATTTATACACTTTTTAAAAAAGATTTTCTTCATTTATTTTTAGAGAGGGGAAGGGAGAGAGAGAGAGAGAAAAAAAACATTAATATGTGGTTGCCTCTCCAGCGTACCCTACTGGGGACCTGGCCCACAACCCAGGCATGTTCCCTGACTGGGAATCGAACCAGAGACCCTTCGGTTCAGAGGCTCGCACTCAATCCACTGAGTCACTCCAGTCAGGACCATTGATTGATTTTTGTATGTGCCCTGACTAGGGATCAAACCTACAACTTTGATATATTGCCATGTTCTAATCAACTGAGCTACCTGGCCAAGGTTGTCAGTGTTAAACTTTTCTTTCACTCATATATATATCATACATATATAAAGTCTATATACAAAGTTATTACAGTGTGTGGAAAAATAGTAAGAGTTATATAAATGTTTCTATTATTGTTTTTGCTATTATACATTTTATTTAAACCATAAATATTTTTAGATTTATCTTTACTTAAATTTCCCAAGATAAAGACTATATCAATACTTACCAAACCATATAAATTTTTGTTATTCACTATTATCCATTAAAGAAGTTATAAAAGTAGAATTTCTGTAAATTATTCAAGTGGAAACTGACAATATATTTCTTAAAATAAAGTCATGTTAATAAAATAAGTTATAGCAATTAGTAATATTTAAACATGTAATATTGTGGCTAAACACTGTATAAGAAAAATAAAATTTAAGATATTATAAAGTCATTTGTAAATACAGAGGAATATTAATACCTTTTCTTAGAGTTAAAATTAGAGCCAGGGCATATGCTTATTTAAGTATTAACAAATAAAAATATTTGGAAAACAACTGAATCTGAATTCTAACAATACATTATGTAAGTGCATCTATTTATAAAGTGTTATTAATATATTAAATATGTCAAAACCACTAGTTTTATAATTTAAAAGTTATCTGTGAAGTAACAGAAAAAGCTCTCATCATACACGTGAGGGAGAAAGAGCTGACTCAAAGCTCAAGAATAAAAAATAAGTTATTTAAGATCTTCACGAGGACGCAAAAATGTCAAGCAGAATGTAATCTTTGCTACAACAGAGGTGATAATTATTATGGGGCTAAAGACGGAGAGAAAATAATTTATATTGGGGGATTTGGTAAGGCTTTAGAATGAAGGTGGGAACATCTGAATTGAAATTGGAAAGGACAATCTGAGAGACATGTATTTGAATGAAGTAGGTTAAACAGCTGTAAAATGCAGAATAATCAAGGAAGAAATACATACATTCAGAAAGCATGTTGGGGGAGTGAAAATAATTGTGTTGAGAACTTTTTGGTGCTTTTTATTATAGATTCTAGTTATTAAAAAATGCCCCTAAGAAATTGTGAATTTTTTTTTTCTAGTGGATAGAAGCACAGACTAATTGTAATCATTAATACAGAGTACATTAACGTGGGTCTGGACACATTTTAAGTGTTTTTTATGCACTAATTTATTTAATCCAAATAGTAGATATGAAAGTATAATCTTCAGTTTACAGGTGAGGAAAAAAGATCAGAGAGGGTAAATAACTTGCTCAAGGCGACACAGCCAGCAACAGTCAGTGCTATCAATTTCACCTAAATAAACTGGTCCCAAGTCTGTGTTCTTAAAAATTACACTATATACAGCTTCTCCAAATTTTAAGTGTGAAGTCCTAAAAAAATATAACAGCACTCTAATTCTCATGATTTTTCCACTAAGAGTAAGAATTCAAGCTATGTCATTTGTATAAAAATTTATTTTTTCCGGGAATATCAAACTTACTAGAAATCTTATAAATATTCTTAAACATATTTTTTCTCAATATTCTTTCTCTGTTATGTTCTTAAAATTGAATATGTAATGTGAGTTGAAAATGACAAAGTCCTTTCCTGAGTTTTCTGCAGAGTAGGTGTTACCCGGCTGCGGATGCCCTGCCCTCCTGCTGAAGCCTCCCTTGGTTTCTGCCTGAAAGGTTGTCTGGGTTTTCCAGGGTTTCTTTACTGAGACCTTTGTCCAGTCACTCTCCGTTAGGAGGCCCCGGGTGTGAGGAGCTCACTGTATGTGGTGATTAGGTCATGGGAGGACATGGAACTGATGGAGAGCCAGGGGAGTTAACCACATCAGCCAACATGATGGCAGGGGGAAGTTCTTACATTGAGTGCACACAAAGATAGCAAGATAATTGGATAGAGGAAAAAGCCCTCCTCTTCCCTTTTGGTACCAGATTGGGGGTGGAATGAGGGGATAGCAGACACATGTGATATGTGCCATATCAGTCAAAATAGCAGGAAGGAAGGTTTTGGATCAAGGAGGCCTATCAGTCTTGACTAGGGAATGAAGGGACAGTCAACAAACTAAGCTACCTGGATGACTGCTTAGTGGTGGCCTGTGGGCTTCAGAGGATTGTATTTTACATTGGAGCAGGAGCTCTAGACACTGCCATTTTGTCTTGGTCTTGCTGAGGAGATGGGCTTTGAGGAAGAGTCCACCATTCTCCCAGGTTGCACAGCAACTGAGTAAGACCTCTTTCCCTGACCACAAGCATTTGCCTCATGAGTTTGGTTTTTGTGGTCACTGGCAACCTGACCCCCATTTTTGTTTGGTAACATATATACAAGTGAGATTGGGTTGAAAAATACATCTTTCCTTCTCCAACTAAATAGATCATATTTATTGATAAAGAAGGTAGTTTCTTTTGGAATTTTGATTTAATCTTTATTGTATTTTTTTCCATTACCATTTAGTCACCTTATACACCCCACTCCCCAGCAATCACCACCTTGTTGCCCATGTCCATGAGTCCTTTTTCCTTTTTACTCAATCCCTCCACCCTAACCTCCCCACCCCCACTGTCATCCTGCTCTTCATCTGAGTCTGTCCCCATTTTCTTGTTAGTTCATTTTATTCATTAGATTCCACATATGAGTGAAATCACATGGTATTTGTCTTTCTCTGGCTGCCTTATGTCACTTAGTATAATGTCCTCCAGGTCCATCCATGCTGTCACAAAGGATTGTTCATTGAAGTACTATTTACAATTGTGAAGATATGGAAGCAGCCCACATGTCTATCAGTAGATGAGTGGATAAAACTACTATGGGACATTTGCACAGTGGAATATTCCTTGGCCATGAAAAAGAACAAAATCTTCCAGAATTTAATGAAATAAAATCAAACAAAAACTATTAAGAATAAGCAATCTGAAATATATATAGTATGCATGCCATATAACAAAGAATATATTAATTTGCTTCAAATCATGCTTTATTCTTTATTTTTTTGACCTTGGATTGAAATATTTGTATTCATTTATATTCACATTTACTTTAGGAAAAATATATCATTTCATGAAAAAACTGCTTGTCTACTCTGCTGTCAAATTCAAAAAACTGGGCAAAATCTATCAACATTGATTTTAAAAATATCACCCAAGAGTTTTTCAAAAGGAGTCACAATAAACATTTGTGTTCTGAGTCAGTCTTTGAGATCACTAATTTTAACTGTCCTGAGCTTTAGAGACTGAATGTTTGGTAGCTGCCTAATTTGTTCTGAAAATTTTACCTCTCAGGTGAAGCCTTTGTTTTTCAGACACGTCTCTTTCTCATGTTACAGTCTGGCAGCCTGTGCCACCGTGTGTGTGTTCCTAAAAGATGACACAAAGATTCTAAGATGTCTTCTAATTAGATAGAAAGGAATATCAGAGATAGCCTTTTTCTCTCAACCACATACACACACAGATACACACACATGTGTGAACATGCTTCCACAAACACAGAGCTTATAATTAGTAAGATGTAGGTTTGTGTACTATTTCCAACATTGTTTATATAGTTTATTCCTAAAGTTTTTAATCTGGAAAAACAATCATATCTAGGCAAAGTAGTGAAGTAACAAAACTATGCCTTTAGTGTCTGTGGTCCGATACTGAGTATTCTTCCTGTTATGAAATGCACCTTGTCCAAAGTCTTCTACCAATCCATGTCCTTCAATTCTTCTCCTTGGAATTACTCCCTCCTATGTCATTGTCATCTACATAAGTATCTGAAAAGCTCCCTCACACCAATATATGCTAATATCACATAAGTTTTAAAGTAGTTACCAATTTATGTGTGTTTTGCATTTAAGCAGAGAAAAATTTTAAAAACTTTTATTAGATTTTCATTTTAAGAATAAAATTATGTTATACATATGCCATCATACTCCTCAACCTATGGTGATTAAATTAGCTGTGAATAATTTCAGACTAAAGTCATTATATCTTTTGAAGTGCTTTGATATAAAATAATACATGTTGGTCTACTAGTGTTTAAGTTCACTCTTTAAATCTGACAAAGAGAATGTTCAATGCATTTTTGAAGGTGAATCATTCAAGTTATTTCAAATATTAGTGATATATTTTATATTAAATAGTTTTTCTTTTATATAGCAATGACTTGTAACTAACTTAATGCTAGGACATCTCAAACTACCTTTGTCATTTCTTCTGATAAATGTTTTTTCTTAAAATGTTCTGTTTTAATATATAGAACATTTGATATTTAACTATTTATGTTTAACATCAATCAGCTGGTATCTTATAATAGAAGCGTTTTTCCTCTTAATTTGTACAAAATTGTTAAATGTTCTAACCAATATTTTACATTTTAGGAAAATACTTTTTTAAAGTATGATTTGATTTTTATGATTATTTCCTTGGATAATGTTAATTAATATTTGCTTTCTACATTTGGTCTTGTATTCATGTTCCTTTTTTTTTCCAATTTACTTAAGAATCTCTTTTTTTAAATATCAGAATGTACAACCATCTATAATATATTGTTAATTTTCATCTTAAATAATTAAAGTAGCATACAGAAAGTTGTTCTAAGTGGCATTTAGAAAATTACAGTAAGACTTTTTCAAAATGATCCATGATTTTTAGTGTTTTCAATTACTATTGACATTCACTATTATTTTATATTAGCTTTAGGTATACAGTATAGTGGTTAAACATTTCTATAATTTACAAAGTAATCTTCCCAATATGTCTAGTACACACCCACCACTAGGAATAGATATTACAATATTATTGACTATATTCCCTATACTTTGTTTTATATCCCTGTGACTATTTTGTGACTATCAATTTGTATTTATTATCCTCTTCCTCTTTTTTCACCTTTCCCTTAATCCTTTTCCATTGGTCAATCATCAGTTTTTTCTTTGTACTTATGAGTCTCTTTCTGTTTTGATTGTTCATTTATTTCATTCTTTAGATTCAACATATAAGTGAAATCCTATGGTATTTGTCTTTCCCTACCTGACTTATTTAATTTAACATAATAGCCTGTAAGTTCATTCATGTTGTCAAACAGTAAGGTTTCATTCTTTTTAATGGCTGAATAGTATTCCATTGCATGTATGTGTGACATCTGCTTTATCTACTCATCTATTAATGGACACTTAGTTTCCTTCCATATATTGACTATTTTTAATGTAAGCATACACTTTGTTACAAAAAGTCTTGATATTCCATCATTTCCCATGAACCATATGAAATTAATTTTTAGCATAATGCTCTTCAACATTGATAGAGGAAATGGCAGGCCCTCAAATAGTATCAGTTTCTGTGATGCTAAAGTTACATCTAATGTAAGGGTAGAAATCTTTCCCCTCTTCCCTTCCATGTTCTTTTGCTGGTCTAATAATTAAATTGACATAAGACAGATTAATAGGAGAAAAAATTATAATTAATTACATATAGAAACCCCATATGAGACTCAAAGAAATAACCAAACCAGAGAGCTTTTATATTTATACTTTTTATGCAAAGGAACGACAATGCTGTGAAGAAGTGACAAGATACAGAAGCTTGGGCTTGGAGAAGTAAATTAGTGAAGAAGTAACAGGGTTTGTTATGCAGCCTTTTTGCCCCTAAATTCTCTAGCTCTGGTGATAAGGGTAGGATGTATCTCTATCTTTTGGTACAAGGAGGAATTCTTTCACATGGGAGATTTATTTCCTGCTTTTAGGGGAACAAAGGAGTGTAAGACTATTGTTTGTACACTGGTTGTTTCTCAAATAACTTTAATTCCAAAGCAAAAAGGAAAAAGTACTCATGGGCATGGACAACAGTGTGGTGATTGTTGAGGGGAGGCAGTGGAAAGGGACTAAATGGTAATGGAAAAAAATACAGTAGAGTTTAAAAGAAACAAAAACAAAATAAGATTCCAAAGTGCTATATTTTGGTGTGGCATAGTCTGCTTTCTCTTCACTGTCAAAGGGAACTAGTCATTTAGAATTGTTGCTAGCTGAAAAGGCAAACAATACTGTAGTATAACTGTTGCTTAATTAACTAATTTCTGTCATATCCAAGATAATTAGATATCCTGATGAACATTTCTCTTAGATCTGTACTAGAAATCTACTTACATGGCTTATATGATTTTGTTTTTCATTTGTTTAAATAGGAAAGACATATTTACTCACATTTTTTTTATAAATTACCTCTTGGAATCCTAAAAGATAAATTTAGAGGTAGTTTTTCCAAAGTGTTGTATTAAGTATATAATAATATCAAAACAGAAATAAATTAGTGACTTGAAAATCTTGTTTCAAACCTCTGTGTATCAACTACAATTTCTCAAAGTCAGCCTGATCAATACACCTGAATAAAGTGAATGTGAACTCTCAAAAAAATGAAAATTTTACATATTTACTTTACCTTACCTAATGTACATACAATATCATTTGAATGTCTGACATATTCCTGTCACCTTAACAAGCCTTGTTTAATGGTTAGAGAGACCAGTATTCTGGTGCAACTCTTGGTTGTTTCTTCTAGTTCTGCAGTCTTAGACAATTTACTTGAATATTCTGGGCCTCATTTATAATATGGGTATAATGATAAAAAAGAATATGCTACCTAATGTGAAACAGTTTCTCAGAATCAGGTATTGTGAATTAAAGAAAACATATCTATCCTACTCTTATTTTATTCTAAGTGCTCAGTCCAGTGACTGGATAGAGAGCAGAGAGTTTTGTACTTTTGCTACAATATAATTTATTAAATAAAGGGAAATTATATGCTTCATCATCGTATGTTGTATAATCTTTGGTCATCTGTGTTGTTTATATCTAAATTCCCTATTCTGTTTCATTAATCTATTCGTTTATCCTTCTGTTAATACTACACTGCTTTAATTATTATGGCTTTATAATATATGTTAAATTATGTAGAATACATTCTCTATCATTACTCTTTTCCAAAATTGTTTTAGCTTTCCTAGGTCTTTTTTATTTATATATAAATTTTAGAATCAGCTTATCGATTTCACCAAAAAAAAAAAAAAGGACTACAGTAAGTTTATAGAACAATTTGGTAAGAATTTCATAATATTGTTCCTCTCAAACAATACCATTATATATTTCTTCATTTAGAGTTTAAGTTATCTCAGAAATTTTACAATGTCTAATCCTTACCATCTTACATATATTTTATCAAATTTATCACAAGGTATCCAAGTTTGTTGATGCCACTGTAAATAGTATTAATTTTTTTTCAATTTTTAATATTTATTTGCTAGTATATAGAAGTATAATTTACTTTTTAAAATTATATATGTATACACATATATATGAATTTAAATCCTCTCTTTTAAGACTTCTGTGAAAGTAGAATGGAGTTGTCCTCACTTCCTCTCTTATAGTGCCCCGAAGACATACTTTGGGCCCTTTGGTTTTTGAAGAATTTATTGATAACTATTTTCATAAAAATGGTGAATTATAAGTAACAAACATGGGAAAATCATAAAGAATCTAGAATTTCATAAGTTAAAACAGGAACCCAAGGTTTATAGTTCTTTAGTTTTTAATCATTAATTTTAACCTTTTGGCTTTGTGTGTGTGTGTGTGTGTGTTTTGTTTTTACAATTGACTTTTCTATATTAAGATTATATACTGATTCCTTGCCAAACTTACTTGGAATTTCTAGTAGTTTTTTTCATAGATTTCTAAGACATTATATATGTACAACATGTCAACCATGAAAAAGTTTATTTTTATCTTAGCTATATAATCTTTACATCTCTCCCTTCCCTATTTCTAGTAAGTAATACTTCTAATTTATTTTAAAATAGAATTATTGAGAGGAAAAATCCTTTGGTGCCTAACCATAAGAGTAAATTTTAAAATTTCACCATTAAATAAATTATTGTCAGTAGCGGATCAAATTTAGAAAGTTACTTTTTATGAAGGGGGACCCCAAAAAACTGGAATTATCTTCTGGAACGCAGGAGCGTTGTATTACAGGCTTCTCCCGCAAATCGAGTTTTCTAGAAACCTATCTGTATCACTGTACCTGCTGGTGTTTGGAGAGTCTGCCTTTGTCTTCAGTGAATTTTTTTTGAAGACTCTCCGTGTGTGTGCACATTTCATAACGGGTGATTTACAAGCACACCTGCCTGCAGCTCTCTCAGTGTGCGGCAGATTTTGACCAAAAACGTCATAACCCCTGTGACCTACCCTCCCTATTCACCTGATCTTGTTCCAAGTGACTCTTTTTTCTGTTTCCTCAGATGAAAAAAGCCCTCAAAGGGAAACGTTTTGCCAGTGTGGAAGTGGTGAAACCAAAAGTGGCAGAAGCACTAAAAAGCATCAAAATTGATGACTTCACAAACTGTTTTGAGCAGCAGAAAAAGCATCTCGAAAGGTATATTGTATGAAGTGGAGAGTTCTCTGAAGGTGACAGAAGTTTAAACATGTAAGAATAAATACACATTTTGTAATAAATAAATCCTGTTTTTTTGGACCCCCCTTTGTAATACTAGTTTTTACTGTTTAGGTCTATGATCCATTTTGAGTTGATTTTCTGTTTTGGATAAAGAGTTAAAGTTGTTTAATTTTTTCTCACATCATATCTACTTATTCCAAGAACTTTTTTTCTAAAAGTGTTCCTTTCTATACTGTATTAGTTTGCCACCTTTGTTGAAAATGAATTAACCATATATGAGAATAATATATTGATTGATTGATTTTTCTATATTTAATATAGTAAATATTTCTATATTTACTCTAATACAATATCAATGTGATTAATTTAAAGCAGGTTTAGTAAATCTTGAAATCAAGTAGTGCATGTGTTCCAAATTTGTTTTCGATATGGGCTTTCCTAGGTCCATTGCATTTTCATAAAATATTTGATTAACTTGTCGGTTATTTTAATAATAACATTCTTTTACAGAATTAATTGAGATTGCACTCAACCTATAAATTAATTCATGAATGACATTTTGAAAAACCTATTTAATAAAGTCTCATACCTTATTTTAATTACCATCATACTTTAAATGTATATAACAAATAAAATAGATATATTAAAACTACCAAGACTCATTGATATCAAAATATTATGATGCATCAAATGGCAATGAGGTATTTTTGGAAACAAGGTCACATGATGACCCAAGTGTTTGTTTACTGCCCTTAGAAAGTATCGGACCAATTGAGGGTACACTCACATACACAGCTTCAATCATATATCATCAAATATCTTTTTAAAAGCAATAAAATAAGGAAAGATACACTTATATCCAATTTAAAAAATTAAACTCTTAGACCTGTAGAAGTTATTGCTTCCTTAGAGGAAAAGCATGTAGAGATTAAAGACTAATTAAGAGGAATATTGCAATTAAGAGTAATTCTCTTTGTAATGTGGTAGATGTTGGCAAGAAATATTTCATAGAAGCAACGAGCTTCTTGGATTACATATTCTAAGTTAAACTGTGTCCTAGCACAACAGTTTAAAAATCTTAATTCAAACTCATAATCTTTAAATATTTTTGATCATTTATTTAGTGTGAATATGGATAAATTGACTTCCAATTAATAAAATTACTACAGCAATTATTTTATAAATACATAAGGCATTCAAATGTATTACAGCATTTTCATTTCTTTAGCACTGCCAGACATCTTATATTTATTTATTATTTATATTTATTATTTATATATTATTGATAAATAATGAGTCCAATGACACTCATACTCATTTAAATGAGAGGTAATATACAGAGACATGATTCCAAGTCTTGTTCTAGGAGTAGGTTTGAAATGTTACTTTTTGTGTTTTTCTTTTGTTTTGTAATTATAATTGGACTTACTACATTAAGGAAATGTTTTCAACTTCACTGCAGTTCCTTTTAAAATTTTTTTGTAGTTTATTTTCTTAGAAAACAGTGAAGGTTTAATTTTAAATAATAAAATATGCCATTTATTCTTGGTAGGCATGTTTGGGAATTGAGATGACAGTGATGATTGTCTCATCTTTTCTCTTAGCAGCTGATAAAAGAATCGGGTTCAGCATGATTTTGCAGCTTGAAACCGGGATATATGTTTGACAGAGAGATGAGATAGGTGCCCACAAATTATATTAATATGTCTAATGCCATATTTTGTTTAGGTCAAAGTTGGTTTAAATTATAGTTTTCCATCTTTATAAGGATTTAGAAGTTATGGAGCCTCTGTCTTTGTTGACAAAAAAACTTGAGGGAAACAGATTGGAGACTTATCCTAGAAACATAGGTGTCAAGTTGGAATTGCTGATTACACATTACACATGTATTTTATTGAAGAAAAGGTTATTGTCATGATGATCTGCTAAAGCATTAACAAGAAAGATTCGCTAATAAGCATCTTTTTAAAAAATTAGCATAAAAACGCTCCTTTTATTACCCTTGATTTTTAGTACTGGTATATAAACTTCAGTGTAATATAAGGTGGCCTTTAAATAGGCAAGAGCTTCCTACTGTTTCATTTATTTCTCATTACAAGACTATTCTTTAAACTCATTCAAACAGTAGGATAAATTGAGTTCAATTGTTGCTGAACATTGTGTAAAAAACCTAGTTATATGTCCTAGATAAGCAAGATAAGCAAGATTCTCATAAACGCACTTTTTATTCTGGATGTAAAAAATAATTAATTATCCCATAAAAACTCTTACACTCCCTGTATGTGACTGCACTGAACAACCCTGTATTTTTCTGCTTCTGGTGTTACCCATGTTTGTGGGAGACTTTTGAAATACAATTTATGTGCAGCCACACTTAAATTGCATTTTCATCAGTATGAGATGGAAAGGCCAGTATCATTTTAAAGGTCATAACTGACAGGTTATTTGCAATATTTTATAGCCCTGCAAGGAGAAAAATTAATTTGTTGCATCTGTTCACATTAGAAAAAAATTATCTTTGGAAAACATAACTGTTAATGCCTTTTTTATCGTAAAAACTCATGATTTTGCTTTTGGGAGTACTACCTATAATCTCAATAATATTGTGAGAGTTAGAATGTAAGTGTAATTATCTGAAGGCATAAATTCTGTGCATCATATATTCATAGGATCATAAAATGCTTAAATCATCATCTACTCTGCCCTGAATTTTGCCATGTCTACCTACCTATCTCATAAACGTTGTGTCCTAGCCTTGGTTTCCTGGAAAACAGAGCATGAAGAACATCTTAGGTGTTCAATCTTTATTGAAGGGGTGGAAATGAAATGAAAATAGAGTGTGAGAAAGAAGGACAGGAAATAAAATGTAGTATTTCTCAAACTGAACATGGTTTCAAAGAAAACATACAGGATTGCTCAGCTACGGGCTATCTCCCTGAGATTACACAGCACTGCTAATACCAGATCGGTTCCTTGAAGGAAGAAAGAAAAGACATTTCTATGCTAGTTACTTCCCATCTCCTGTCTCTGATTAATTAAAATTGTTGTGAAGCAATAACCCACCGGGTTTAGTTCATAGGCCACTAGGAAGGCAGAAGTTTCTAGCTGGACCTGAGTCCAGCTCAGTAGGCCTGGATGTTGGAGGTGCTCCAGCTCTTGTCGTAGAAGACACAAGAATGGTCATGGCTACTATCCACCCCTGGTCCCATGCCTACCCCCAGGCTAATTGTGATATTCAGAGATGAGATGCAGTCACTGCATCCAGGTCTTTACAATCATTCTCTCCACCCTGAAAACAAGGGGAATGAATGAGACCCCAGTAACTATGAGCTGTATATTAACTCAATCCATAGCAGTTTAACCTGCGTGCAAATTAATAACACTTATGCACTTTTATGGTACACACATTTATTATTAGAAGAAGAGGTCCTTAGTACTTTTTGAAAAAAGAAGGTAAAAGCACAATCCTTCAAAATAGATGTCAATTTCAGTATTCTCAGATACAGTGTCTGATGATTCAGGTGATCCCAGGATCAAAATGATATTTATCTTCTTTTTCCTTCACCATTCATTCCAGATTGCATTCCTTTGGCTCTCATTTGCTGGTCTCACGGAGTGACGAGAACATTAGTTCTCACGTTAAATGTGTCATTGAGTTCCTAAGTAGTATCTGTGGTTTGTATTTGTCATTCAGCCTTCCGGAGTGAATTCATGTGGTGTTTCTAAAACCAAAATGTTCACATCCCCATTATTACAGCACTTTAAAGTATTTTAGTGTAAAGACCAATTCCTTACCAAAACCAAAATGACTGAGTTTGTTTTATTTCTGAATACAACTCTCACTCACATCATAGTCTTTGTTTTGACCCCTAATAGTTCACGCCTCCATATGTTCATTTATACTACCCTTTTCCATCATTTAAAATCATATTCTATTTTCTCCAATATCAAGTTTCTACATATATGCCTCACAGATTGATTATGGTTTCTTATACATCTTCATGAATCTCTATGAATATTCATAGAAGGACACATTTTTATATACATTGAATTAAATAGAAAGCTCTTAGCTGTTAGTACTTATGTTATTCTTAACATCTAGAAGGTGGTTCTATGTCATCATTCTTTTCCTTATTTTATCTTAGTTATTGTGTCTATTGTCAATCTCAGTAACAAAATCCTCATTCTATATTCTTCCATTCATGTACTAGAATATGTGAAGACTGGAATATTTTCTGATTTGTTTTTGCTGTTTACCTAGTGCTTAGCCCAAAACACAGTAGACACTCAAAATATTTGTTAAGGAACAAACAAGTAAATTAATAAAGTGAAACCACATTAACCATGTGACTTTAACTGCCAACAAAAAACTAATATGCTCTCTAAGAATCTCCAGAACATTTTCTTCATTCCAGAACTCTTTTTTTGATTATCTGTTCTGATATATAATATTTTGAGTCTTGATATATTTATATATCCATCTGTTATTCACTTTATATATTTCCATTTATACCTCATTAGCACCAACGTATCAATATTGAACATTCTCTTCCTGACTACTAGAAATCTCTTCACACAGACCCTCTTAAAATGCAAATCTTGTTACTCTGTTACATTAAGATTTTTGTAATGCTCTCTTGCTTTAAATAAAGTTCACTGGATTAGTGATGATAAGGTCTTTTAATATTTGTCTCAACTAACTTAACTGTATCATGAATCATTAACACTCCCAAATACATGCAAAATCGATGAATAATTACTTCTGAGTATTTATCTGAAGAAAATTAAAACCTTTACTCAAAAAGATATAAACATCCCCATTTTCATTGCAACATTATTTACAGTAACCAAGATATGGAAACAACATAAATGCCCATTGATGGATAAATAAATAAAGGAATTGTATTATATTTATATAATAGAATATTAATATTATGCCAATAAATTGAAATTTTGCCATTTATGACCACATGGATGGAGCTTGAGGGCATTATTCTAAGTGAATAAAAATAAGCCAGACAGAGAATGATGATAGACAAATGCCATATGAATTTTTCTGTATGTCAAATCTAAAAACAATAATAATAACATGCTCATAAACACAGAGAACATATTGGTGCTTATATATGTGGGGATTGGGAGAGATGGGTGAAGGTGGTCAAAAGGTAAAAAATAAACTAATTTATTTTTAAAAATTGAAGAAAAATTAAGAAAACATTGCCAATTAACTAACAAGGAAACAAACAGATGAAAATAAAGCACCTTAAAATATATTACTTCAGTGCAAACCATAGAACGGAAAAAGAATACACAGCAGAGGTGTAGTCCCTGTGCTGATGTAGTGGGAATGTGCTTTATTCAACATCCCTAAATTCATACAATCTGTTTCCAGCCTGACTCTCTTTGAACCTCCCATGTAAAAATTATCAGCACATAGCTATCTTAGAAGCAGGAACACTCTACAATTATTGGAAACTTGTGCATAGATATTTGTAAAATATAATTAAAAATAAACCAAAACAATGAAGAGAAAAGGTTATACAGAAAGGATACAGAAAATAAAGGCTCACCACAAATACTGAATGAGAAATTAGAACAATCCAATATTTATCCATGTTTTTCTGTTATAGAAGAGCTGTAAAGAGAAGTAGAGGTTAAAAACAGGAAATTTCCACAAGCTGTTTGTTAATGAAGAAACGGAAAGAAGTAAGGCACTAATTGGTGTGAGGTTTGCTATTAAGCATGCTTTTGGTTAATTTGATGGAGATTAAATGTAAACAAATGCTGATGAGATGAGTCTCTGTTGAAGGAGAGACTATCTCTGAAATACTGTGAAATTCATGTTAGGAAGCTGTAGATGGTGGCATTTTATGAAAACTTTTATCTGTATATGGAAGGAGAAGTGTCACGAGACTGGACCATTGTAAAATGTTTTTGATTTAAGGATTGACCTTGGATCTATATAAGTGATACTGGTCAACATAGCCCATGTGACACAACATGGACCATTGACCAAACAAATTGTGACAACATTCCATGCGAGCTTTTCTTACCCTTACCTCTTCACAGAGATCATGTTGCTTGTGACCACTATTCCACTGAAGCAAGTCATTGCCAATAATTGCATATTTAAAGGATTACTTAACCCCATGTCTCTTTTCTAGAACACAAGTCAACTCTCATGCACCCAAAGGTATGCTCTCTTCAAAAAAAAAAAAAATATATATATATAGCAAAATTAATTTCATCATACATGGCCCAGGTTTTCCTCAAGTTTCACAAAATTGTCAGCTGCTTCTCTTTTTCTTCTTTTTGTTCTTTTCAGTCTCCAAAAACTATTGCATCTGTTATGGCTGAATGTTTTGGCAACATTAGCCATCTGCTCCTCATGCAGAGCTAGCTGCCTTTCGAAGACTGCATGCCTAAGCCATGGGAATTTCACCTTTATATTTTATTTAATTATCTTGGCAGTTGTATTCAATACATCCTTGTTGTTAAATACAGTAGACACTTTTAAATCCTCATCTTTGTTGGAATCAAATTTATTTTCAAATCCATGGCATAACATTTTGATAGTTACTCTTCTACTCCCCTAGCTGCCCACATTCCTCAGTCTTATGTTCTGGATTCTCCTTCTCTAACTGGCTCTTTGATGCTGAGGTTGCTTCTTTAACCTTGAGGCATCTTGTCTTCTTCCTAAGAGATTCATACATTGTCAGATGTTTAAGTTATGATGATAGAGATTACAATAACAGCTAATATTTAGGAATATATAAAACTCTAAACTTATGTTGTGACTTACATATAATATCTCATTGAGTTTCTACAATATTCCCTTGAAACGGGTGATAAGAAGTGCCATTATAATTCCTTTTTGACAGGTGAAAAAAAGGATGTAGCATCATTTGGTTAGAAAAACTGTAAATGGTCAAGGAAGGTTTTAAGCCCAAGTTATTAGATACTTCCGTGGGTCTGTAAGTCCATTTTGCCTACATGCTTGCTCTTTAGACTTCTTTTCTTTTTCTTACTTTATATAATTAGCAGATCGGAGAGGTCCACTCAAATTTTACATGTCCCAAACTTAACCCATGATATCAGTCTGTCAAATTTTCACTTTCAGAAATATTCTCTTAGTAAATGAAATTTGTATTCCATTCACACAATTATCATGGAAGACATCTTGACACCTCTGTCCACCCCTCACAAATGACCAA
Organism: Mormoops blainvillei; assembly: GCA_004026545.1. Lineage (NCBI taxonomy): Eukaryota > Metazoa > Chordata > Mammalia > Chiroptera > Mormoopidae > Mormoops > Mormoops blainvillei. The sequence continues at coordinate 92,743 of PVJD01004798.1, read as the reverse complement.
GGAGTTCTCTATTCTACCCCTTACTTCATTTATGTTCTCTCTCGGGCTTCTACTGTCATTTTCCAACTACTACCATCTCTGTTTAACTGCAAAAGAAACAATTTCCTCAGGATTGCATGTAAAATATCTCTACAGTTTCGCTTTCCTTTTTAATAAAATTCAAAATAATAATTTTAGGCATTTTCGACACATTCCCTTCCAACTCTTTTAGGCTCATTCCATGACAACATTGTATCCTCTTACAATATATCCTATTCATGTTGAACTTTCATTTTCAGTGACTCTGTAAACACCTCAGGCTTTAAATAACTGGGACTTCACCCATCTATTAGGAAAGTTTTCTTTGCTTGCTTCCAAATGTATCTCACTCCATGTTTTGCAGTTCTTCCCTATGGCATAGCTACATGGCATATTTTGGTTTGCCATAGACAGAGCTGGGAACTCATCACATGTTCATGACATGAACTTGCTTCAGTCTGATCCTAGGAAATGTGGGAAGTTTGAGTGAGTTTGCATGCATATAATTATGCCTAAGGTAAACAAGACCGAATCACAAGAGAATAGATTGCCAGAAACTGATTTCCCAGTTTTCTGTATGTAGAGGATATTTTTCCCTGGATCATTTGTGTTTTGTTGACAAATGATGTATTTCCCTTTGTCCCCCTCAACTTCTTCTACCTCCTCTCTCTTCTCCTCTAGTTTTTCTTATTATGTTTCATTTGAATTAATTTTTTCTAAAAAAACTCATGACATATCTCTTCAATATATACATAAGGGGATTGAAATTCAATGTTCACAAAGGATTTATGAATATTGAAAGGGCTACTACTATGCACATTAAGGTCTATATACAAAGAACTTATCTGATATCAATTGATTTTAATGTTCTGTGAGAAAATTGAAAGAATAAATGATTCTCTCCATGTTCTTCTCTCTTTATCTCATGCTCCAATTTCTAGAGATGAGTAAATCAGTAAAGATTTTTTCTTAGCCTCTGATATTTTCAGTTAGCATGTTTTGCTATGCTTAGCACTCTGCTGATTAGTAACTAATTAAACTTTATTTTATATAAAATAATATAAGAGAATAATACCTTTTTATTTGTTTTACTTTAGTTTGTTTTAACTTTCCCACTTCCCCTCCCATTACATTTTAAGATTCTTTCCCATTTACTCATTATACTGAAAATATGTTCTTCAAAAGTCTTAATGGAGAAATGCATCATTAAAATGCACTTATTAATGTTAGGCTGAAGATGTTATATAACAAGCTATTATTGTACTAATACTTAATTAAGCTGCATTTTGACTGACTGAAAAAAAAACAAAACCAAAAATTGTCTTAGGACAGTGAGATATGTTGTCAGTCCCTTCAAGCCTACTCTGTCCATGGCAGCTCTCACCTGGGACTATTCTTCATCATAGCCTTTGAAACTCTTTCTACACCATCTTGAGAGTTAAGAGTGCATTAGTAGAGGTTTGGGGAAGCAAGTTTGCGGATGAGAAATACATTTATATGCAAACATATCTTTTCCCCCCTTTTCATTACATTGATGAAAATCTCAGTAAAAAGGACTTTTTGGCAAAGGGTAAGCAAAAATCTGTTCTTTGAGCATTAAATTTAAAATATTAGAATCCATATTTGAAAAGATAGTTTAAATGATTCAAAATTTGCATATTTTTATACATGATACCTACCCTCACCCCACCTTTGGCACTCAAAGTGACAGTTAAGAATAGTAGCAGGAAATAAGTGCTTGGAATGCAATTAAATGCAGCATAAATGGATCCTTTTAAAGTATAACAGTTTTAATGGTTACTTAACCTACATCTGACTCCATTTCTCCTACAGAAAATAGGGGTAATATTTATCATTCATAAAACTTTTTAATATGTCACTCCATTAATCTCCTATCCCTTGGTGTGACCCTGAGAGAAAACTTCTAGATAAAATGCAGGGGCTATAAGTCTGGCACTCAATTTTAGATATAGAAACTGATACACCCGAAGGCTTGAACTATTGCTTTTTAAAGCTGTTGCAGAAGTCGCAATCTTTCACAGGCAGGAACTAAATAACTTGGACTTTTGCCTCACTAAGTTACTTAAAAGTATAATAAGTTGGTATAGAAGAACACACCAAACGATCAATATTTTATACTGTTGCTGGACTGTAATATGGATTCTGAATGGCAATAGTGTTAAAAGCATTGATTTTAATGAAGAACTTAGAAATGATCTCTTAATAAACTTATTGGGATATGACTACTTTTAAATGGCTTCTATTTTGTCCTTGGAATTCATATGATGCATGTGACAGAAGCTTGTTCAGTGTTAACAGAGGATTAGTTGAAGGAAATTAATTAAAGCTTCCGTGTAACATTTTCCCCTTGAGCTGCTCAGTATGCTGGTGTGGTGTGACAGGGTACAATCCTTTCTCTAACTCATAAAATAATTCAATTGGGTTTAAACACACATTCTTAAAAAAAATCAGACCATCATTTTTCTACTTGTCTCTCTAACCTGACCCCTTCAAGCTGCTGCCACCTCTGTGATTTGTAATTACCTTTTAGCTTCTGATAATAGGACAACCACTAAGTGTGTTCACATAATTTCAGAGTCCACCAATTCCTTACTTTGCCTGCCTTCAAATGAAACGACAGATTTAAATAGGTTAGGGATATTTGTTTAACTCATTTCCTGGATAAATAAGTATATAAAGTGATTTCCCAAAACAGAAAGCAGAGCTATAGTTATATTCTGTGATATTAGATGGGACACAGATCTACGAGCCTTTTAAACACTCTTCATGCTGTACTTTAATAATTACAATATCATCACTTTTCAATTTTATATTTTATTTGAAAAGAACTTTTTGTCTTTAAATTCTTACAAATTGTGACTTTGTTCTGTTTTTAAAACATTATTATAAATCTATTAATTCTTAGATTTAAAAAATTCCTTAAAGTATAAAATAAAGTAATATTCACAAAGGAAAATTTCCTTTCTTAAAAAAAGAACGTTTGACTAAGACACAGGCATGTGGAAAGTAAATTAGTATACAATAGTTTTTTTTAATTATATCAAATTTGATGTTTTCAGGTGAACAAATATAAAATTTCAGAGTTCCTTACTAATTGTAATCAAATGAAAATCTCAAGCTTTAAAATCTTATGCTATCCTTTTGCTACCCTTTTGATGCCAGAGATGAAGATGTAAAGCTGTGCCTCCAAAGCTATGGTAGACTGTGGAATCTTTTTCTTGTTATTAAAATATTTAATATCTACACATGATATTGATGAGAAAAACCAACCTAAAAAGTAAAAATGTGACTTCTGTTTAAAATAATTATCTAGAAAATAAGAAATAGATGATCAGTAACATGGTTGAGCTAATAGTGCTCTGTGATCAAAATAGAAATCAGAACTTGTTCACACAGGCAAATTTAACTACATATAAAATAGAGGTATTCTAATTAAAACTCGTATGTGTATGTATGCATGCACATGTAAGTGCAGTCTCACACAAACACTGTTTAGCAAAATTGTTAGTATACTTTATTGATTGCATTGTAGTAATTACCCCATGAGAAAACCAGTGTTATTTTTGTTTATCAAACCAGACTATATTTTCTGAAATTCAAACAATAAAAATGATCACATTGAGAAAATTTACACCAATATAAAAAATATTCTTTATATGGTTAAATTTTATGTATACATTATTTTAATCATGATAAGATTAACAATTCCCTTCTTCTTCAAGTCAGACACACTTAAATTTTGGCCCAAACCTGCTAATAAATCTGATGTCTAAGATTAAATGGTTAATATAAGCCAGAATACAAATTTACCAAGTGAAATGTGTTTTTCAGGATCATGACAATTAAGATAATAGCTACAGTTTTAAAATAAAATCCTGCAAATGCAATATTTATGGCATTTAGAAATATTATACCACATTCATGCAAAATTTTCTCAACTCATTAGTGAGAAACATAGTAATTCAACTGTCTTAAAACAAATGGATAACATTTAATTATGAAAGGATCCAAAAAATTTTAATTCTCACATAAATTTAAATTCTCTACCTCATTGTATATAGTAATGAAAATTGTATTTTACCGACTGAAAATCTAAATTGCAAAATTTCAAGATATTTTATAGAAACACATAATCTCAGTTATTCTGTGGAGTTTCAGATGCATAGGTAAATAATTACAATTGCAAAATTATATTTTTGCTTGGACATTAAAGTTAAAAAGTTACCTCAATCACAAAATACAAGTTTTCTTTTAATTAAATCACAAGAAGTTCTGTCCTTGAGATTTTTTTTCAATAGAATGAATCTCAAAATCATAGTAGTTAATAAAAATAGTGTCCTATGACTTGTAAATACATAATTTATAGTAAAATGCAGATAGATTGGTAGCTGATAGGATGCCCCAAACTCAGAGGTTTGTTTTTTTTTTCAAGTGTTTGCCTAGATTTATGTGGGCATTCTAGTAAGAGGTTGTTCCCAGCAGTTACTGTGACATTAATTTATCAGTCCTTTATAGTGAGATTCCTCAATATACAATCCTTACAACACTTTTATCAGAACCAGCAAGAGTGACTATTTCAAAGGTGAATTTCTATGTCCCACCAGAGACCATTTGAATCAGAATCTACGTGATAGAGCACGGATTTGCATTTTAGTGACTTGTCGAAGTAATACTTACCCACATTGAGTTTGAGAATGCCCGTATCGCCTTACATCCAAATAATTTATATAACAATTATATACTGCTTTACAAACTTTGAGTACAGATGAGGAAAATCAGAGGACTTAGCCTTCCAAGGTGACAAAACTTCTCTTAGCCTGGGTGATTTTCAAGCTTTCCTGAAGTTTCATGGGTGCTTAGTAAACAACAGGTAACTATGTTTCAACAAGAACTACTGAAGGAAGCCTTTTGGGGCAGAGGTCGGGTAATCAATATATTTAACTATCTTGTCTGGTGACATTTATCACCAAGAAACTTTGAGATATACTTTCTAGAGTATTACCAGGCTGACACTATGATATAATAGTAATAGCTTCTACCCTAATTGTTAAGGCTTCTGAATTGCTAGTGTGGCATTATATCCTTAGCACAATCACTTTAATATTTTTGATTATAGACCTGGTATCTATTAACACCCTCTATGTTCTTACTTTTTAACTTACAAAAGGTTGATTTAAATAGGACATCTTGTTACAGTTCTTGTATTTTCCAAGGATTTTGTTTAATGAATAATCATTAATATATTCAATATCTGTACAATATAATCAGTGAACTGTCAAATAACTTTTCGTACATGAATTCTCAAAGGCTTCTTTGCATATGTAAATTCATTAATAGCAGTTAAAGTGGATACATATATTTTTCAAAAATGCAGAATTTTGAAATATTTGTATACATTATGGCATGAGATAGACAGACCTAGAAATGATAACTATTATTAACACTCACACAAATATGTTTGATTCAAAATTTATGTTGAATAATTTAAAAAAATTTAATGAAAACAAAATCTAAAATTAGTAATCCCTCATTATAGGAAACAATTATACAACTGTTTAAAAATAACTTTAAAATCCCACTGTATACATTCCAAGTTTATTACATCCTATATAAAAGAACAACAAAGAATTCACTTCCTTAGAAGATTCTCTTTTGAGAATTAGCAGTAGTTTAAAGTGGATTAAAAGTATGGCCACCTTGCCTAGTCTTTGTCAGTGTTTCCTGTGCTGAGAAACTGAGAACACAAAGGGTAGAGCCACATTCTGGTCTTGCAAGAGAAACAGAATGAGAAAAAGAGAGAGAGAGAGAGAGAGACAGAGATATTTGCAACACTAATCATGTCATAAAAATCAAATATGTCACTATGTATACAATAAATTTAAAAATGAACAAATGATTAAATCAGGCACATCCACTTGAAAAACAGTAGTGATTATTCCCTCGATATTATTATTTTACAACAGAATCCATTTATTATCTTTGATAATTCTATTATTTTTAAGAGCTTATAATAGAGATATTATGGTCCTTCAATTTATTGCAAAGATATATTTTTAAAAAGAGTCAGCCCTGTAAGTGCACAAGTGAATGAATGGAACTATATCAAATTAAAAAGCTTCTGCAAAGCAAAAGAAATCATTAATGAAACAAAAAGACAACCAACTGAATGGCAGAAGATGTATGCAAATAATACCTCCAGTAAGAGGATAATATCCAAAACATACAAAGAAGTCATACAACTAAGCAACAACAAAAACAAAATACAGATAATTAAATATAAAATGGATAGGGGACCTCAAAAGATATTTGTTCCAATAAGACATAGAACAACCATCTGATATACGAAAAATGCTCAACCTCACTAATGATAAGGGAAATGCAAATCAAAATCATAATGAATTATCACCTCATACCTGTTACAATGGCTGTTATTAATAAAACAAAAAATAAAATGTGTTGGAGAGGCTGTAAGAAAAAGAGAACCTTCATAGATTACTGATGAGAATATAAATTGGTACAGCTTCTATGGAAAACAGTATGGAAGTTCCTCTGAAAATAAATATAAAGATACCACATGACCTTGCAATATTTCCCCTGAGATTCTATTTGAGAACTTTGAAACCATTTATTTGTAAGGGTATATGTACCACTATGTTCATTGCTGTGTTTTTTTGCAGGAACAAAGGCATGGAAACAACCTAAGTGTTCTTCGTTAGATGGTTAGATAAAGATGATGTGGTATGTAAATATAATGGAATACTACACAGCCATGAAAAGGATGAAATAGTGCCATTTATGACAATACAAGTAGATCTTTAGAGTATCAAACTAAGTCGAATAAGTCCAATGAAAACGACAAGAACCTTTGTGATTTCACTCATATGTGGGATATAAAACTGAAAGCAACAAACCAACAAATAAAACAAATAAACAAACTCATACAGTGCTTAAGGGGACAACAGTGCTTAATGGGAGAAGAGTAGGTAGAAATTGAAGAGAGTAAAGGGGGTTATATATGTGTTGAGGAAAGGAGACTAGACTGAGTAGTGAGCACACAATGCAACATATAAATGGTGTATTATAGAACTGTACACTTGAAACTTATGTCATTAATCAATGTTACCTGAAAAAATTTAATTTGAAAAGACCCAGCTCTAACATTAAAGCAATAATACAAGTTTTTAATTATTGGCACTATCCTATAAAGCAAAAGGATAATCATTTTTTAATAAAAAAGAGGGCAATATTGACAGAGATATAAACCCAAAATTTTTCCTATGTTTCCTACACATCTAATGATGATATTTATGGGCTAATTACTAAACAGATACAGATTTTTTTTAAAGCAATGTTTTGTTCAAGAATGCTATTGTAAACATACTGTATAGATTATTTTATACCAGATGTTATTTTGCCAAGCTTCAAAAGGCAACTGTTAAATTTTAGGTGTCATTTTTTCTCAGAGAGTTGTTTCTCCTCATCCTGGAGAGTCTGGTGGCTTGTGTTTTTGAGACATCACCATATCACCATGACTGCTCTCATTGTCACAGAACATCCATGTCCTCAAGATACAAAGCCCAATGGAAGGATATACCATGTTTCCAGATTGGAAGAATTAACATCATTAAAGTGTCCATGCTACCAAAAGGAATCTATAGATTCAATGTGATTCTTATTAAAACACCAACAGCGTATTTCACAGATCTACAACAAATAATTCAAAAATTTCTATTGGTCCTAAAATAACCCAAAATAGCCTCAGCAGTCTTGAGAAAGGTGAACAAAGTAGTAGGGATCACAATACCTGATATCAAACTATACTATAAGGTCACTGTAATCAAAACAGTGGTATTGGCATAAGAACAGACACATAGATAAATGGAACAGAATAGAGAACCCAGAAAAGAACACAAGTGCCTATGGTAAATCAATATTTGAAAAAGGGGGCATGAGCATTCAATGGAGTAAAGACAGACCCTTCAATAAATGGTGTTCGGAGAACTGGACAGGTACATGCAAAGAAATGAAATGAGACCACCTACTTATACTATACACTAGAATAAACTAAAAATGGATAAGAGAGTTAAACATAAATTGTGACACCATAAGAGTCCTAGAGGAAAACATAGGCAGGAAATTTTCAGATACACCATGTAGCAATTTTTTTACCAATATATCTCCCAGGACAAGGGAAATAAAGAAAAAAAAATGGAACTACATCAAACTGAAAATCTTCTACACAGCAAAAGAAACCATCATCAAAATGAAAAGAGAACTAACTGTATGGGAGAACATATTTGCCAATGTTACCTTGGACAATGGTTTGATCTCCAAAATAGATAAAGAACTCACACAACCCAACATCAGGAAAACAATCCAATTAAAAATGGCCAAAGGCCCTGAATAGTCACTTCTCCAAGGAGGACATACAGATGGTCCATAGACATATGAAAAGATGCTCAACATCAGTAACCATCAGAGATGCAAATTAAAATCACAATGAGATATCACGTCACACCTGTCAGATTGGTCATGATTACTAAATCAACAAACAACATGTGCTGGAGAGGATGCAGAGAAAAGGGAACCCTAGTACACTGTTGATGGGAATGCAGACTGGTGCAGCCACTGTGGGAAATAGTATGGAATTTCCTCAACAAACTAAAAACGGAACTGCTTTTTGAACCAGCAATTCCACTGCTGGGAGTATACCTTAAGAATCCTTAATCACCTATTCCATAGAACTAACGCACTCCTATACTCAAAGGAGTGCTATTTACAATAGACAAGTTCTGGAAACAACAGCCTAAGTGCCCATCAGCAAATGAGTGATCAAAAAACTGTGGTACATTTACATAATGGAATACTATGTAGCAGAAAGAAAGAAGGAACCCCTATGTTTTTCAACAGCTTGGATGGAACTGGAGAATGCTATGCTAAGTGAAATAAGCCAGGCAATAAAAGACAAATAGCATATGATCTCACTTATAAAAAGAATCTGATGAATAAAGTAAACTAACAAAATAGAACCACAGGCATATAAACATGGAACAGATTAAAAGTGATGAGAGGCGGGGAGGAAGGAAAATAATGGTGGAAAGAAGGGGAAGGGACTAAACAAGGAGCACGTATGAATGACCCATGGACATGGACAGCAGGGTGGGGATGCGCTGTGGGAGAGGTGGTGTAGGATGGGCGGAGGAGGGCAAAGGAGGACAAAATCAGACAACTGTAATAGAATAACAATAAAAATGATTGAAATAATAATAAAGGAGAAGTAAAAGAGAAAAAATAAACAAAGATACAAGGTTAGCTCATAACCTCCCACAGACCCACTGAATATCACACAGTTCTGTTGGATAAATTCTTCAGCTTCTTCAATTATATCGATTTCAGGTGCAGCTTTATTTGCTTATTTTTACATCTCTTCTTATGTTTTCATATCTTTTTTCATCTCTTTCCTATTGATTTGCATAGTCACTGTAACTGAAAAATTGAAAAAATGTCTCCACCTACTATAGTTGCTATGAGTTTCCCAAATTTCTGAAACAAAAATCCCACATACCAGCCAGTCACTCCATCCATTACAATCTGGATGGCTACTGAGCATTTTTCTACCATGGCTTGTGAACTGGAGAAACATCACAGTCTACCCATGTTGCGTCTTCTTGTTACTGAGTTAAACCACTACTTCACAAGAATTATCATTACTTTCATATCCAAGTGAGAGGATTCCCATCTAGTTGAGCAAACCCAAGTGGGGAGGACAGCCATGAAAACCTTCAGGTTGGCCAAAAAGTCCATTTAGTTTTTTCCATAAAATAGAAGACACATGTTTCATTTTCACCCATAATTTTGAGTATGTCAGCCATCTTCCACTATTGGCTTGTAGTGGGTAGAGTCCAGGGGTGCTGCTAAACATCTTCAAATGCATAAGACAGCTGCACAGCAAAGAATTATCTGGCCAAAAAGTCAGTAGTATCAAGAAATTCACAAACCACTTTTGACCCGTTCAATCAATCACAACACCTTCTCCACACACTGCACAAATCTTTGCTTGTGTGTGTGTGTGTGTGTTTCAGTTGCATTTCTACCTTTCTTGAAATAATAAAGCATAATACACTGAAAATGTTGCATATTTTCTTCAATCTTCAATATTAAAATGACTGCATAGAAATTCACCAATTTTGATGTTTTATTTTTTAAATGAACACTGATATGATAGCTGTCACAACGCAATCTAACAAAACTGTTTTGAATAAAGTTAAAGAGAGCAAAGAATTACGAAAGCCATCATATGGAAAAAAGACAAACAAGCGTTTTGGCCAACCCAATGATAAAAATAACTTTAATGTTCTCTTTCTTCAAGCTTCCTCAACCTCTGGAATTAAGAGCCTTTATTGTTTCCCCTATTATTTTTAAATTAAATGATCTGTAAAATGAGTAACATTTATTTATCAGAAAATTTTAACCTCAGCAGGATACATGTGAGGACAGTTTCAACAGTTAGCTGTCCAGAGAACAGCTCAGTGCAAATGTATGGTAATGCATAATGTAACACTGACAGCAAATATGTCAGGGGCAAAGCTACTCACACACGAGCATCCACAGAATTTTACCTGGTCTTTGGTTAAAAGTACAGATTCTGAGTCTGATTGATGCCCACCTTTCAGAATGTACTGAAAAGAAATTCAGAGAAAGTCGAAGATTAAAATTGTTCCAGAAAACCTCTAAAATACTTGGGAGGGTAGGAAGTCAACATAACATAAAAGTCCCTATCAGTCTGTCTTGTAGAACTCATATTTTTAGGAGTTGGAAGGATAGGAACTCTGGGGCAGATGTTTTCTGTGATAGATCAGAGAGATACTATAAAATAGAAATGATGTTAAGTATGCTTCCTTGGTATTAGAAACAGAATCTTTTTACTGTGCCCGAGGGCCTGCTATCAAGATTTAATTTGATGTTTATTAATTGCCTCTCCATTGATTTTTGTTTCTCTTAGTACCATTTCTTTTCCTAGACAGGACAGCAGACAATTGTAAACTTTACATGTTCACTGGAAATGGGCATAATGGCAGTAATAACCAGGACGGTGATAGTGCATTTACATTTTATTGTTTATAATATTGTAGTTGTCCTGCCTCCACCCAGCAGTGGAGGCAGGTCAACTCACCATTTCCCTATTGTCTGTGTCCATGGGCCGTGCATAAATGTTCTTTGGCTAATCCCTTCCCCTTCTTTCATCAAGCCCCCCCTTCCCCCTCCCCTTTGACAGCTGTCAGTCTGTTCCATATATCTGTGCCTGTTTCTATTTTATTTGTTACTTTATTTTGGTCATTAGATTCCACATGTGAGATCATACGGTGTTTGTCTTTCACTGACTGGCTTATTTCACTTAGCATAACAGACCTACCACTTTCATTATGCCATAAATTCTATAGAAATACCTATATTTCCCAAGCTGTATTACTTGGCTTAAAGAGATCTGTGTTATTTATCATAAGTAAATACACTACTCAGCAATAGATATTAGTTACTGTTTTCTTTTTTTTTTTTAATCTCTTGTTGTTTTAAATATTTTTTTTCTTACGGGTCTGACATTGGTTTCATTAGTCTTATACGCAGCTGAGTTACCAATTTGTGGCCGAATGATGCCCACTGTAATATTCAGACATGTTTCACTCATCTAAATCAGTGAGGTAGATTCTTCCAAGATGTGAAGGTAGGCCTTCTTTTAGCAGGAATTGAGGGAGCGGGATTTACTCTGCATGAAGAAGAAGTGGAGACCGTAAAGGTTAATTGACTAGCAGGGAGAGAAGATGAGTCTGAAAATAGAAACTGTCATCCCCAATCTTCTTGAGCTCAGACTAAAAGAGCATCTGAATGTTTGGCACCAAGTAAATGAGTATGAAGAAATACATCTACACCTTAGTATGAATCTACAATGCCACTGACACTGAAACATAAGATGACACCATTGGTGAGCATTGTTTGCAAGAAGGGCTGCCTGTATAGGTTTTGATAGTATCTTTGATTTTTAAAAAAATGGTGTTGTTAAGGAAGATTTAAAAGTTATTAAATGTGAAATTGAGCTCTCTCCATATATGTACATATAGGGAAAACCTATTATTCCTTAACCTGCATTATATCTCACTTTAAAAGTAAAGAATGGTTTTTGCTCCTATTAGATCTCCTATCGATAATATCTACTTTTATTGGAATGTTTTTAAGTGGTTCCTATTTCAAGTGATAAGATCTCCAGGTACCATAACAGGTCATATAAAAATGTAAGAAAAATGTTTTCATCAGAAGGTACTAGCACCATATAAAGTCACTACTTAATTTGTACAAAGACTAAATACCATATGAATATGAAAAACAATTGAGTAAGAAAAGCAAGCTTCATCAAGATATTTCTTTGAATATGAATATACAGTCTGTATGACAATATTTTATTTTATTTTAATTGATAACAATTTTTTTTCTATATTTAAAGAGTTGTAGAGTTCACGCCAACATTTACTTGAAATTCCTTACATCGTATTTTTACACATCCTGAAATAGCAGTTTCTCTTTACCTGCTGCATTAGCTCTATCCTGCATTAATAAAGCACACAAAAAACCTCATTGTATCCTTACTGCTTTTAAATTTTTAGGAAATCTAAAATTAATACTCATGATTATTTAACCCATAAAAGTAAATTTATTGTTTTATAAGACTCATTTTAGAAGCTATTAGCTATCACCTTATAATTATACCTTTCCTCCCATTCTTTCTATTATATTTTCTCTCCATTTAAAAAATATCTTCATAATTCTGTCATCCCTTAACTCACAGGGAAAAAAATGTGGCATTTTTAAATATCAAGTAATGTGTGTTATAGCTTTGCTAAACATCTCATCACCAGTTTGTTGCAAGAGATTTATAAATCACATTTTCATTAAAAACAGAAAGAATCAACACCATATGTTGTGCTAAATCCTATGCAGCTGCTGCTACAGCAGCTTAATAATGTGGAAACTGGAAGGCATTCAGTATGTTGTATGATATACAGGACTGTAACTTCTTTCAACTGTTGTGATTTTTAATATTAAGATTAAAATCTAAGAAAGCATGGTAAAATAAAACAACTTAGAAGTGTTAACATTAATTTTATACAAAAGACAGTTCTCTTTGAATCAAAAGCTGAATAAGTATCTATAACTGAAATTATAATACACAAGTACTCCCGAAATTGAAATAGAAAAGCAGACCCAGAGAGGAATGTTGTGCATTAATGCAACTTCTCTAGGAATCTTAACTTTATTGCAAGGCACTGTTTGCCTAAATATCAATCTAGTTGGCATTTTTATTACAATTCTGCAAATGGAAAGAGAGTAAATGAACCATTTATGGCCTTCCTTTTCTAAGTATAATCATGTTTTTGTTTTCCATTCAATGATAGTCAACTTTTTTTTTCCCCTCGAACATAAAACATTCTGGAGTGTTAATGACCAGTTATGCTAAAAGCTTAATATTGTACCCCATACTCATTTATATTACTATGTAAAGAATGCCAGAATCAGTTGTTCATAAACTTCTGTTGAGAGGTTTGGAAAGAATACCTTATTGTAAAACTTTAGATATTTTAAATAATGTTTATGGGACAACCACATATGAGACATAAATACTGCCCCATATATACAACTTTAATTTATCAGAATAACAAAACTGAAGGAGAAAAATCTTTTTAAAAGCACTGTAAAACAAGACAGTGATTTTCTTTTTAAGTGTGCATCCTCCCTGAGAAATTACATGCTTCTCTTCCATTCAGAAGAAACACCTCCCGGTGATGATGACTAATTTTCCTGTACTGGTATAAATTTGCATTATTTCTGCATGTATCATGATAAAAACAAAAGGAGTTCTTAAGTTAATGTGAAAAAAATAATATTTCCTTGCCATAGAAATATGCCAAGAGGCTATTTTCCTTCTAGCATGACATTATAAGAACAATTTAGAGATCAATATTTTTAATGACTATAGACAAAGAATCTTCAAATATACTAGCAAAATGAATCCAACAACATATCAAAATAATTACATGTGACCAAATGGGCTTCAGCCAAAGAATGCATTAAGAATTTAATATATAAAAAACTATCAACATAACACACTTTAATATTTTAATAGACTCATAAAAAGCATTTGACAAAATTCAACACCTTTTATAATAAAATCAGTAAAAAAGCTAGGAATACAAGTGAAATTCCTCAGCTTGTTAAAGAATACATATGAAAACCAGCCCTATCAAAATTCATGGTGAAAGACAAAATGCTTTTGCTCTAAGTTAAGCACAATATACATTTTATTTTTTTAATTATGCAATATAATTTTTTTATTTATTTTTTAAAATATTTTTTAAATTTTATTTTTAGACAGGGAGAAAGAGATGGAGAGAAAGATCAATGTGTGGTTGCTTCTCACGCGTCCCCTACTGGGGACCTGGCCCACAACCCAGACATGTGCCTTGAGTATGGATTCGAACTGGTGACCCTTTGGTTCGCAGTCTGACGCTCACCAGCCGGGGTTAGGTTTTAAAATAGACTAAAAAGAAATACAATTCTTCAGGAAAAAAATGTAAAAAAATGCAAAACTTATGAACAGAAAACTGCAAAATATTGTTTAAATTAAAAAAAAATCAATGAAAAGACATCACAAATTCATGGATGTCCCGTTATGTGACAAAACTCAAATAGATTTATAGATTCAATGCAAACCTTGTCAAAATTCAAGCTCGTTTTTTTCTTCAGAAATTGACAAGGTGATTTTAAAATTCACCTGAAATACAAGAGCACAGATTAGACAAATGATCTTTAAAAAAAAAAAAAGTATCAATGCAGGAGGATGCACACTCTTTGACTTCTAAACTTAAACCAAAGTTAGTAACCTAGACCTGTGGTGCCAACATAAGTGTATACATATAGATCAATGGAATATGATTTTAACCTCGGAAATAAACATTTGTATTTATAGTCAATTCATGCTTGACAAAATGCCGAAATGATTCAATGGGGAAAAAATAATCTTGTCGTAAAAGATAATGATACAACTGGATATTTGCACGCAATAAAAATTATTGGACCACTTCCTCACACCATTCACAAATATTAATTTAAAAAATATTTTTGTGAATCTGATGTGTTTTCATTAGAATTGTGTACATTTGTAATACTTCCTTCCATTTATATAATATACAGTAATATTCAAGTGTCTGACACTAAATAACTTACTGAAAAATTCTAATATTGTACTCAGAATAATTCAATCTCTATTACCAATAAAAAACAAAATGATTGAGTTTTTCCTGGAAAATTTAAATTCAGGCCATTATTTTACAATTTGGAAACCTGAGTAATCCAACTTTAAGAGACTTTCTCATTGTTGAAGTTTGCTCTGTCAATGTGCGATTTGCCGCTTCCTCTTGTCTCAAACCATTCCTGCATAGGGTGTGCTTTGGAGATGGGACCTTGCAGTTGTCCTTGCACTGCACCCTGGTTGGTGTTCAGGACCCATTCCACCAATGCCAGCTTTTTACCCTCAGTCTGAGGGTACTTGCAGAAAAACACCCCTGCACCTTCCCAAAATTTTCATAGTCCACTGATATCAGGTTGTCCCCTTCTGCCATGTTCCTGCTCAAATATTTAAGGCTAATATTTCCTGCCCCGATCGGCAGGTCCCGGGCCTGGTCCCAGGCTAACGCTCCTGGTACTCTTGTCAAGAGGACGGGAAAACACAGGTGATCACCATGCCATGGGTTCCCAGAGTGATATTAATTCAAAATTGATAATTTTCTAACTTAAGAATTAAAGTATAAAGCTTTTAGGGAAAATTAAAAAAAACAAATAAATCTTCAAGCACTTGAATGAGGCAATGGTTTTTTAGACATGCCACCACAAACACAATCGACAACAGAAATAGGAGATAAATATTACTTCACAAAAATTTAAATATTATGTTGTAAAGGACATCATCAAGGAGTGAAAATATAGTGTGTAATATTTGCAAATCATATATGTGTGATGGAGAAGTATCACAACTCAATTACAAAAAATCACCACATTTAAAAATGGGCAAAGAATCATGTAAAGATGCTCACCATCATCAAACATTGTGGAAATGCAAATAAAAATTACAGTGAGATACTACTTAATGCCCAGAAGGATGACCAAAGTCACAAGGACAGATTACAACAACATGTTAGCAATTTTGAGAAATTGGTGGTAGGAATGCAAAATGGTTTGACTGTTTCTCGAAATATTAAACATAGAGCTAACATATAACCCAGAAATTTCCCTCCTAGGCAATTTCATAGGTTTATACCTATAAATAATTAAAAAAATGTAAGCATATCAAAATTTATGCTCACATTTTCATAGCAGCATGGCTTATAATTGCTATGAAACAGTATTAATTAATAAGATGGAATTCAGTACTGATATGTGATACTAAGGAGAACTGTGAAAAATTTATGCTAGATTGAAAAAGACATGATGCCACATTTATATGATTCCATTTATGTTATATAATTACATTAGTGCTTCACAAAAAGTCACATATTAAAATATTCAAAGGCATGGAAACTAAACAATTCACCTCTAAATATCATTTAAAACAAAAACTCATAAGAAAAGTAGATAACAATGTAATTGAGTAAAACCAAAAACACAATACATACAAATTTGATGAATACAGCAACAGTTGTCTTGAGGAGTATGACTTTAAGTACTTATACTGAGGGGGTGCGGGAGAGAGGTATGAAAATGATGGTCTAATCTGTTATCTTAAGATTCTAGAAAAATGAAAACAAAATTATATCCAAATAAGGAAGAAATAATAAAAACATTGAAATTAAAACAATTGGATAATTTTATTTATAATAATTAAGACATTGAAAAATACCATAAGACAAAAATCTGTGAATTCAGAATAGGTCTTATTAAGTTGATTTCTATAACAGATGATTCAGAGAATTCACAACCTCTTTGTTTTCATTCCCCCATCTCTGATGTTTTACCTTCTTTGAAACTCTTACTGAATTAAGTCAGCCCCACCAGAGAATCTTTCAATTAACACACCGTTTATTAGTAAACTAATCACAACACTGATATGTCATTATATTCATGGATTGTACCCACACTCAAGGGAAGGAGATTATGTAAATCAGCTACCCCAGGAGCAGGGAGATTGGGGGATGTAGTAGAATCTTCCCTACCACAGGATTCAAATACAGCATCAATTACCATGATCAGTTTTTAAATTTATTTTTGTACTGTTTTCACAGTTTACAGCAATCATTTAAAACGTTATTCCAAATATGCTTTAAACATCAAAAACATGTCCTTGTTTTAGGGGTATACCAATTTTGTCAAATGTTTTAGTCTATAAGCCTGTTCGCCCTTGCTTCTAGTTGCAACACCCCAAAGAAATCATTCACCTGATTTCTGACAGTATAGATTATTTCTCTCAGGTAATTCTGAAAATAAGTTTAATTCTTCCAAAACTGCAATTTCATTATCCTCTCACAAAGCATAACAACAATAACAAAACTAAATGTGCATTGTTTTTGGAGAAAGTGAGCGCTTCTTAGAATTAGGAGAGGAAAGATTTCATTTACCAACTGTGTTTCAACTGTAAGTCCCAGCACCATGCCTTACCCCAGTGTTTGTTTTAATGTCCGCTATTTTAAAGAAATTCACCAATACCGTGAGTACAGATAAAATGTGGAATGTCATTGTTTTTGCTGGTTTGTTTTCCTACATTGTTGACAACTTTCTGCTGATTTACAAAATCTGATCTAGAAAATATACCATTTCCAAATTTAGAAATTTGATAATCTTGCCTTGTAATAAACATTACTTGTTCTTGAGTTTCCATCTTTTTATCACTCAGTAAGCTTCAGCCTTTATTTCATATTTTCAGTGAGCCAGTATTACTGTTTAGCAGTTGTTAATATGTTCATTTGACTCGCGTAAATCCCCATTAGATAATGAACATAAGAAAGGTCATTCTTTTAGAGGAAAGGGAGTAAAAAAGAGAATAAATTTGTACACTTTAAAAATAGCAAGAAGTTACAGAATAGGGAATATAAGAAGGAAAAAGAAAATTTATACTTCTTGAAATATTCAACAGTGATTGGGCATTATTATTGGCATACTATTTTATGTATTTAAATCTATGAATATAACACACAATTCTTTATCTTATTAAATACCCTGGTGACTCACTGGTTTTATCAGAATTCAATACTCATTTTAGTATTTCTAAATCAAAACTTCAAATTTATGTTATTTATATTAAAAATGAGTTTTTTGTTTTGTTGATGGTTACATAAAAGATCTTACAACATAAAATTGTATTAATATGAAAATAAATTTTATCATATGAAGGGACCCAAAGTTACTGCAGTGTATAAAGTTATATCACATATAAAACTGCCAACTTTATAACTTTAATTTTATATTTATGATTTTTATTTATTTCTTCATTTTTCTTTTTCTATTTGATTAGCTTATATTATTTCACTGTTCTCTTCCTAATTTTTTTCTCTTTGTCAATATTTTCTGACAATGTCATTATTGCAAATATTCATTTAGGTCTTGTAGTCTATTTGGCCATCAAACTCTACAACTTCTCAAAAGATTGAATGAAGCTTCTGTTCCAACTTTACCAAGGGTCAAACTCTTACCGTTTCCTTCATTCCTTCACGGAATTTATTACTAAGAGCACTGTCCAAAAGCTTCTGCAAATTTATCTGTCTCAGGCTTGATTTCCAGACCCTCCACTAAACGCAGCTTCTAACCCATCAGCTCCTCTCCTTTCCTGCACAACTTGTGCTGCACTCTCCACTTTGCCTTTCTCCAATCCTCACTGACAATCCTAGAAAAATAAAAAATAAGTACAAGGGGATCCTGTTTTTGTGGAAAGAATATAGCCAATGCCCACCAAATGATAGGTGATCCACCTGGAGTGGACAGAGGACAGATGAGTTCTTGTGATACTGCCCTCTCTCCATATACTTGACTGTGTCAAGGGTCTCTAATTGTTAACTTAAATCTAGTGGCATGGAGACAAAATTGTGCAAGAAGCAATACCTACGCCCTGCCCATGTACCAAAAAACTATATTGGTTAAACACAAATTGGAATGGATAATGCACTCATAAATGTAAAACATCAAAAGCATAAAGAGGTTTACTTTACACCCTGTGTGTATCCTGTTGAAGCCGAGTAAAAGTCTACTAAGTATCATATTTAAACTATCAGGATTCCTACAGAATTTGCCTATGTATTTCCTCTTCTAAATTATATTTTGGTCCCTACAGAAATCCTGGAGTTTATATCATTTTATCACAATTAGCTTTTATAACCTCCACTGTTATAACTAATTGATTTATGATACAGATACAGATTTTTAAGCAAGTGTCATTAAGTTAAAATGGATGATATCAATGTAAAATTCCAGGTCACTATGCATCATACAATAGTCGAGATTGAAAAAGTATCAAAGTGTGGGATTATTTAAGCATAAGAAATTTGGAATTTGTAAGGAAATTCTGAGGTAGTTTGGAGTAAAATATGTGATTTGAGTTAGTAGAGCATTTCTGAAAGAGTAACCCATGTCAGGCATAAAATGAGGAAAGACACACTTGCCAATAAGAATCAACTGTGTTTTTGTATGTGTGTTTATGTATGTTTGTGTATGTAGAGGGACGTACAAAGGGGAGACGTAGCAAAAATGACTTAACTACAGGCATTTGTTTGCATAGTTAAGAAATAAGTGTGAGCCTAAAAGTATTCATTTACCAATTACAGAAAAGTCTTAGATGCCCAAGGGATTTAGTTCACTTACCAAGGCATTGCAAAATAATGACATTTTGTAAAATGAACTAATGCAGGCACAGGACTCAGAGTAGAACCAATTGAAGCTACTGGGAGGAAGTGACCACTGCAGAAGGAATTAAACCCTTCAAGTCTAGGGAAAGGGCACACTGGGAATAATATACAGACATAAAAGAAACATACAGGGAAAGAAGAGGCTCAAGAACAGTAGGAAGAGAACTTTTATGAAGTTTTACATATGTGTTATTGGAAGAAAATCCACGTGTACATATTTCGAATACATTGAATGTAGCTTTAAATGTATAACAAGAGAAGCAAAAGGAGCCCTGATTGTAAATATGAGGGTTGTTATCTCAATGGTGTAAATTAGTGCCTTTCAAGGAGTTGACAGTATGAGAAATATATTTTTAGTGATACTTACTTTATGACACTATTGTTTCATATGAATAAAATGGAAAAATATTAATGAAAGTTAAGAAATAAAGTTGAAGGCATATAAGTAGATGAGCAATTTGGGAGAAGTATTCAGTGAGAAGAATGAATTCATGAGTTTAGACTATTCTTTGGACAGTACTCTCAGAAAAAAAGAGGAAAAAAAGACATACTACTCAACAAAAAACTTGCTTACTAGTGAGAAACCTGTGCCCCAAGAGCCTGCACTAAAGAAAATAAATGGTTTTAACACTTTTACTATTTGCCCACCATCTGTTATTAATTGCACTGACTGCGTGAGTGACTATGCAGCTGCTATAAAGTGAACTAAATTTCAGGAATTAAAAATATATGGCAATCACTGAGTCAAAAGCAAAGTTGTCAATGAAATGAAATACATAGAAAAGCATTTATTTTAAATTTCACTTGTACTTCTTGAATTGAAATTATTTTTCATACTTGCAGCAAAATTCATTCAACTCTATTTATAATGCAAGAAAACAAAACTAGAGAGACATAATTCAAAAATAGTAGAGCCTGGAATAAGTTTCTAGAAATGTTTGATTAAGGCTATCTGTCAGAATCTAGAAATCATATTAATTTAATTTTTGTTCTCATTTAATAAATAATATTAGTGTCTTTTTAAGTGAAAAATATGGAGGATTTACTAATTATTAAGTATTTAATGGCTACCAACTCTTAAAGCTATAATAATGGCTAATTCAAGTTAGATAAACTATTAACAGACTTAGTTTTACAGGTTAAACCATATACAAGATAAATAAGGAAAACAACAAATTTGATCAGCTTGTTATTTCTGAAATATATACATCAGTAACTTCTCTTAATACAATGCAAAAATGAGTATTACTGTACAAAATTTTGAAAACATTCTTATAAGTGCACACGAAATTTCACTGTTACTACTTCAAATAGACAAATACAAAAATGGGGAAGAATCATTTACATAATGGACAAATGTAAATTCATTCTAGTTGTAGAGAGAAGCTCCCTGCTGTCTTGATTATATTATGCTTTCCTGCTGCTACATGAACTCACACAAAAGTGAAAAAAAATTAACATTGTGCAATTATGGGTTTGAAGCAAAGGAACAGCAGTGTGATGTTCCATTGATTTCTTCACCCCTCAAAAATCCCAGCTCATGAATTATCCCTGCTACAGATATTTGACACATAAAATCATCTGCTTGAAAGATAAACTATATGGAATGGCATATATGAGAATCCAGCTTTAACTGCTAACTTTAAAGAATTTGAGATAAAGGAAATTACATTTTATTGTGGTTGCTCATGATTGTTTGTTCAATGAGTTGTCACAGAATCCAATTTCCACATTATCCATTTTCTGTGTAACAAATTGATTCTTTCCACATTATCCATTTTCTGTGTAACAAATTGATTCTTTTGTTTCATTTATGGTGAAGTGACACTTCTACTGTCTTCTTAACTTATTATGAAAAGTATTCCCTAAATCAGCACTCCTATGGAGAATGAAACTTATCTGTTTACATAAATAGTACTTGTTCAGGTTTAATTAGTGCCTTTCAAGGAGTTGACAGTATGAGAAATATATTTTTAGTGATACTTATTTTATGACATTATTGTTTCATATGAATAAAATGGAAAAATATTAATGAAAGTTAAGAAATAAGTACAAATACAGTATGACAGTGACAATCCAAAGAAACTTAGTGTTCTAGAATTACTTTGTTAACTAATATATGAATAAAATGCTAACTTCCCCACCCCCTATTCTGTGAATGGGAAGTATACCACTGTAGTGGCCGTGGCCCATGTGACCCACTCTAACATCTTTTGACTTCCATATAAGAAGCTTGATCTCTGACAAGTTTCTTAATCTTTTGGTGACTCAAATTCTTCACTGAACAGAGGGAACAATCATTCTTACCTCATTTATTGGAGTGATAATTACACAATAATCCAGTAAAAGCACTGCAAAAATACGTGGAACAAGATGAAGTGTCCATTCATGATGAGAATTATTATCATTGTTTATATTGTCACAACTGACAGAGTTGTTGTTGGTTTTATTATTGTAAATGTGTATTTTCAATTTCCAAGAGAGTTCTGTTATTCCTGAGAAGCTGTGTTTACAGATCAATGTGAAACTACTCAAACTGAGGTTCATTCTTTGCAATTGCTGACATCCTACCACTAATGTTGAAAAGTGTCTTTTGCATTACTCTGAAATTGTCAGTAACAACTTCAACCGAACACAGTAAACAATTACTTAAGGTTTCAGCATTGAGAAAGAAATCAGAACCAAAAACAAAACAAGTTACTAAACTATGGAATCTCTGGCATCAGTATCCTCCTCAATTTATCCACATAACCCCATCACCTACAGATCCATTACAGCATTTAGCTTCTGATACAGAGAGACCTGATCAGATCACTGCGGAGAAAAAGGCGGGGCCATGGGGGGAGGTTACATGAGGCAATGGAAAACAGCCTAGGATGGGATTGGCTGAGAAGATGAGCAGGCTTGGAGCCCTGGGAGTTAGAGGCCAGAAAATTTAACATAAAAGGAGGGCAGAGACTGGCTCTCTAGCTCTCCTTCTGGAGGATGCCTGGATGGTTGTGCGGGAGCTGCCTGCGTTTCCCAAAGCACAGTACTTTGGATGGGAGAAGAAACTGCGGGCGCTGCCTAGGATGGGGCTGTCCCGGTAGAGGGTGGCAGGTTTATTCTTTGGATGTTCTAGAGGGGACGGGCTCTGAGGCAGAAGCCCATCATTCCTCCAAAATTGTGTAGCGTTTGTATCTTACGTGGTTTTAGTTCGTACACTAATCCTATAGGAGTAAAATAATTAAAAAGTAACAGGGGGAATAATAGGGAAACTGAGGAGTTAAAGATTTTGACTAAAGTCTCAAGTGATTAAAGATGTAACTAAAAAGAGTTTAGCCTTAATTGGCAGGCTTAAATGACTAATGCATATGGAAAGCTGTTACTCCAGAATTGTGTAGCTTTTGAATAAAGATTCCATTCCTTTATCACCGAACCTATACCTCTGGAATTTTGCCTAGAGGGTGGCAGTGGGCAGCAGGACCCCACCTGCTGTTCAGTAACAATTCTACATCATTTTTAAAAGCTCCTTATTTTAACTTACCCTGAGTTCTAGAGTCTAGGCTTCCCAGAGACAAGAGGACAGATAAAAATCGCTTTAGGTGAAAGGTGAAGTTAATATTTCAATTCCAACCATTTGCCCTTTGTCCATTTACTTGACAAAATGGAAATCAAAGCCAATGAACTAAAAACTCTATATGGTGGTGGAGGTGTGTGTGTTGGGGGTGTGGGCAGCGGTCAGGGAGCAGGCTCTCCAGGGAAAGGACACAGCTCAGCCGGGTGCCCTGGAGGAGGAGCTGCCAGCATTACAGTGGTTCCACCTTCTTCGTCTTTGCATCCCCTCCTTGAAGTGCTCGTCCTGCTCCTGAAACATGTTTACTCCAAGAGAAATTCTATCAATTGCTTAAGACTTATTTACATGAATTTTAATAAAAATTATTTTTCCTTAATCAGATACACTTAAAGAATTCTTTGCATAATTCAACCTCTGTTATGCACAGGTCTTCATAAATTTCAATTTTTGTATTGCTGTACTTTTTTAGTAGAAATTAGTGGCATTGAGATAAACCATGTTCACGATGGGCATTTGAGGCTCCTTGATCGGTTGCCCTGTGTTAAAGCACTTAATCTCTACTAAGGCATGGCAGCAAAACTTAGAGAGCTCTCCAAAGGAAGATTACATGTGGAAACTATTACAGCTTTGCTCCAATATTCCAAAGTTCTTTTCTAAAAATCATTTATACCAGCCTGAAAATGTTCCGTGCCACACCCCTGCCCACCATAGACACTTAAAGCACAATTGGATATGTTGGGTCAGACGGTCCAAATAGCAGAGTAGCCTGCTTGGCAGATGGGTTTTTTGCAGAGACTTATTCTTGGCCCCACTGAAAACTGACATTTTTTCAGGTTATCCCATAAATGGATAATATTCCCACAGCCAAATGATATATATGTGGTGTCCTAAATCTAAAAACGCCCATAAAGTGTTATAATCTTTCTCAGTAGCAGAAGGGGTCAGAGATAGCAACTTGACCTTTAACTTGGAAGGGATTATTTCAACATACCCCATAAGGCGGAATCGCTAGAAGTTTCACCAAGGTATCGGGTCTCTGAATTTTGTGAATGCATTTGCCAAACTCTGGCATACCTGTGTCTTACCCCAAATTGTTAGAGTAGCTGATACTTCCTGTTCACCATATTCAAATAATTACATCCTAAATATAATGAATAGATGTGATATCCTTTTTGAATTGAGAGGTATTTCAGACCTTTACAGATTAGACTATGACAGAAAGTTTAACAATTGGCATAACCTTATGGTAGAACAGTACAGATATATTTATGGTCCTACCTGCTAAAGGCTAACTACTCCTTGTTAACAAATATAGATAAAAAGTGCAGTTTCCACATCTATCACTGCTGTAAGGTACCAGGTGAGATAATAATTTGCTTTAGCATTGAAACTACATCTGGATTAACAGCTGTGATGGGAGTCATTGCATGATTATATTTTTAATAATCTAGTTTTATAATTGTCATTCATGTCTGTCTTTTGCACCAGCAAAACAGGTAAGTTGCATTAGCTGTGGTAGGAATTCACTCCAAAGTTTATTTTTTTGTCATTCAGAAAATGTTTATTGAGCATGTAATATGTTCAAGACTAGCCCTAAAATCAAACTCTGTTCGTAACATCTCTTTGTGGAATAGTCCTATCACAGCACTGTTCCAATAAATTAATTTTTTAATTTATTTTTGGTGAGATATAATTGACATATATCATTAGTTTCATGTGTAGGACATAATGAATATATATATATATATTAGAATGATCACCACAATAAATTTAGTTAATACCTCACATAGTTACAAAATTTTTTAGGAGGGATGAGAGCTTTAAAGACCTATTACCTTTGCAACTTTCAAATGTAGAGTATTACTAATTACAGTCACCATGCTGCACATTGCATTCCAAGGATTTATTTGTCTTATAACTGGAGGTTTATACATTTTAACCACCAGCATTTTTAAGTGCTTGATGGTAACATTAATCTGACATTCTTCCTTTGCTCTCCCTGCTGACACACTCACACACACACACACTCAGCATTTATTTTTGAGTACAGACAAAAAAGGGTAAGTTAACATTCTAACATCTCTAAGTGTTATGTCTACACTCTAGAAGCTGCAGATTTTCTACATCAACATTGGGGTTTTTATTAGTTGTTAAACAAATTTTTACTAGAAATAATTTTCTTTGTTTTAATATGTGATATTCAAGATATGTTGATATCTTAGAAATACTGTGTAAGCATCTCTGCCTGCCTTTGAATATATACAAAGACTCTATACAATACCCACTTCTGAGGAATATCATTGGCTTAGGGATTACATTTGAATGTTCTTGTCACCTGAATCTCTCCAAGAGTTTAAGTGAATTTTGTCCTAAAATATTTTTTTTTCAGAAATAATACTCTACATGAGCTATATAATGGTTAAGGGATAGAAAGTAAGGAAGTTTTTGACTCTATAGAACAGGTGTGTGTGTCTTTGTTTATTCTTACTAACAAAAATATGTTTATATGGCAGGCTTTTTTTCTGTTTCTTGCTTTAATTTTAGCATGTACCTGGTAAGAAACTTAGGAGGGAGGAGACCTTCAGCTCTCATCCAGCTCTGTCAGATGTAGTGCAGCCTACCACAAAGAGCCCTGTTTTTCTGCCTAGTTTAACTCCATGTGCAGTAAGTATAAAGGGAGGTGGGGTTTGGAAAAAGCATGTTAAAAGATGATCATAATATGAAATAAAATGGCATAAATGTATTAAAAAGGAAGATATGTTAACATATATGTCTACTATGAAAGCAATAGAAATGAATAATCACTATAGACTGAGGAATTTTGAAATAGTTCACAGGGGAGTTGGATTTAAATTGGGCCATAACATTCTTTTTTTCATGGTTGAAGACAGCCAGGAAGAGCAGGCCAGGGTTAAAGAACAGATGATGAAAATATATGACGGCATCAAATATTCTCTTTGTTTTGATTTCACATGTCCAAGTCTCCAATTATTTCTTTTAGAAAGACTCAAAGTCAGTTGAAAGCATGCATATTAAATAGTAAAATATTAACTGAAACTATTCAGCTTTTACAATGAAGGAAACCTTGCCATGTGTGACAACATGGATGCATCTGGAGAATATCATGGTAAGTGAAATAAGCCAGTCACAGAAGGATCCGTACTGAAAGATGCTACCTACCTGAAGTATGTAAAATAGACCATCTCAGAGAAGTAGAGAACAGGACCCTGATCGCCAAGGCCCGGGAGGGGAAATCAGAAATAGTTCAACAGGACTTTCTTGGCCATGGAACTCCTGATCTTCCCTCACTCTCTAGCATGTGTTTTATTTTATTTCTTTCTTAGCATTTATAGCTATGTTAAAGAATTCTGTTTATTTTTGCACATGTTTTTCACAGCTTGTTTCCTTTAACCACGGTAATACAAAATTCAAAAGTGCTTTTGAATTCCTAATATTTGAGAATTTTATTTTTATCATTTTTATTCAAAATAAAATATGCAACTGATTTCTTTAAGTTCTATAGCAGAAAACTTGTAATGAAAGCAATAATCCTCTACTCCACCATTCCCTGCATGTAGCCCAATTTCCTGGAGGCAAACGTTTTGAATAGTTTTTATTTTTACTTTTTCTAGTGGCTACTTAAATAATGTTCTGTATTTTAAAAAGTGAAAACTTGATAGAACCATTATGAACCATGTGAGTTTTGAGCAACTTTATGAGGAGGTTAACTAAATTTTTAAGATACGAAGGAAAAGAAAAATATTATATTAGCCACTTTATTATGTATCTTTTTCTTACCAACTCAATATAAAATTTATTTATAATATTTTTTTTCCAAAGTAATAAAAGACAATTTAATATCATGTAGCAAATATTTAAGCAGGAGATGAAATATTATCAGACTTCAGCTCTAATATCCAGGTAAATCATGTTATGTGACAAGAAAAGTAGCTCTTGGGTGGAGATAAATTGAATTTAAAGAGGTAAATCCAATTAACAAAGGATTCTTGTAACAGATTGAAATGTCAAATCCTAAGATGATGCATTAAAGAGACTAGTTTTGCAACTGTAACATAATTATCTCCTTCTAAAGTGTTTAGTTTCTTGAAATTTTACTCCAGCATTTAACTTAATACCTAATTGATATTAAGACTAAAAAATTATAACACATACTTATTTTTAAAATGTTGTAAAACAAACAATATCTTATTATAAATGTAACACGTTGTCAAATTTTTTACATTTTAGTACCAAAAAAAAAGAAAATGTGCCTTAAGAGCATGTATATTAATAGCAACTATCATATGTTTCTGTTCTTTATTTCATTTTGGAAGAGCACTGTTTTGGGTTTATTATTGTTGCAAATGTGTAAATAAGTTGTGGGATTTCATGGTTAAAATGAAGGTAGTCCAATCCACAATTTATATACTCCAATCACTCTAACTTAGTTTAAGAAGGGCACAGAGCATTTGGAATACAGAAGTAAAATTTTAACCTTGATTTTAGACCTCAATTCGTTGAATTTTTAAACTTTTCTATTCTTTAGCTAAGAAGACTAAGACTTTTCTTAATATAATTAACATGCATGTGATTTTACTCACCATTATTTTTTACAATCATAAACAATAATACAAGGTGTAATTTAACAAAATTTATTTTAATGAAGATTACTTGTTAATTTCAATAATATCATTCATGTTTCAAATTAGAACAAAACTGAGATCTTTAACTTCAAAAATCTAAGAATATGTAGTTGGCTCAGATTTATTTTTTATTCATATTTTTCATTTATTAAATAATATGACCCAATTACTCATAGAACATATAGAAAGTTCAAAATTTTTAAAAATGCAAAATATACAAGAAAAATTGTTTCATATACCATGTATTTAAGCATTTGGCACACCCCTTGGTTGGTATCATATTATATATTTGACTGATTTTACTCTTTCCACCTAACAATTTATCAAAACCTTTACATATATGATGTAAAACTCTTTTTTTATTGTTTGTCCAAGTACACTTGTCTCTACTTTCCCCCTATCACTCTCCTCTGTCCTAATCATCTCCACCGCCTGCCCGCAATCTTACTCCCTTTTGAATGGCCATCATAAAGAAATCAACAAACAATAAGTGTTGAAGAGGGTGTGGAGAAGAGGGAACAGTAGTGCACTGTTGGTGGGAATGAGACTGGTGCAGCCTCTGTGGAAAACAGTATGGAATTTCCTCAGGAAACTAACAATGGAACTGCCTTTTGACCCAGCAGTTCCACTGCACGGACTATACTCTAAGAATCCTGAAACACCAATTCAAAAGAACCTATCCACCCCAGTGTTTGTAGCAGCACAATTTACAATAGCTAAGTGCTGGAGACAGCCTAAGTGCCCATCAGTAAATGAGTGAATCAAAAAATTGTGGTACATATATACAATGGAATACTATGCAGAAGACAGAAAGAAGGAGCTCCTACTCTTTGCAACAGCATGGATGGAACTGGAGAGCATTATGCTAATCGAAATAAGCCAGGAGGTGAAAGACAGATACCATGTGATCTCTCCTGTAAGTGGAGACTAATCAACAAAACAAACAAGCAAACAAAATAGAGCCAGAGACATGGAAATAAACAACAAACTGAGAGTGACCAGAGGGGAGGCGGGAGAAGGATAATGCAGAAAAATAGGGGAAGGGCCATCAAGGAACATGTATTTTTACTACATTTGAATTCATATTTGTAATAAAAGAGCATAAAAAATAATAATTTTACTTCCCCAATTGTCAATGTCAGTCAATACCATTTTCCAAATATGGTTCATTATTTTAAGTTATATGTTAATGGGAATTTCAGTTCTAATTTTTAGATTCATTTGTTTATTTATTTATTTCCATTTTGGTTCCATGTAAATTTTTGAAATTTTTGTTCTAGTTCTGTGAAATATACCACCGACATTTTACTAGGAATTGCCTCGAAACTACAGATTCTTTTGGGTAGTTACAGACATTTCAGTGATGTTAATTCTTCAACCTATGAACACTGTATATTCTTTCACTTCTTTGTGTCTTCTATTTCTTCAGTGTTGTACAGTTTTCTGAGTGCAGGTCTTTTACTCCCTTTGTTAAGTTTATTCCTAGGTACCTTATTTTTTTGCAGTTGCAATTTCTCAGCAAAGTGGGAGTAGAAAGATCATATTTCAACACAATAAAGACCATATATGAAAACCTACAAAAAACATCATTCTCAATGGGCAAAACCTAAAATTGTTTTCCTTAAGATCAGGAATAAGAAAGGGATGTCCACTTTAACCACTCCTATCAACATGCTAGTGGAAGTTCTACCCACAGTGATCCAATAAAGAGATGAAATAAAAGACATCCAAATTGGAAAGTGGGAAGTAAACCTGTCGTTATTCATGGATGACATGATATTGTACATAAAAAACCAAAAAAACTCCATCAAAAAACTATTAGATTTACTAAGTGAATTTAGGAAAGTAACAGGATATAAAATTAATATCCAGAAATTAGTGGCACTTTTAAACAGAAGTGATGAACTCTCTGAAAAAGAAACTAAAAAAACCATTCATTTATTTTTTATGCAAAAAATAATTATTAATCATATCCTATTATCTGGTCAATGATTTACTAAGTGCCTATGCATTGTCAGGCACTGTTCTTTCTACATAATTGGGTTACTCTGATTAAAAAGTAAGAGAATTCCTGATTTCACTGAGATCACAATTTTCCTGGATAAAATAAGAAATATAAATTTAAAGGTAAGTAAATACAAAGGGTAATGAGTATTAAGCAGATTAAATATTTAATATTATTAAAAAAAGCCAGTTACCAATGAAATATTTATCTTCAGAGGAAGTTCTTATGTTTTCCTCTTTTTGAGGTCTTTTAATTCTTTTTATATTTTAAATTTTGCTTCACAATAGTTAAGATCAAAGTTAGTTTATAAGTGTTCAGTTATATTTTTGGAAGGGAAGGTAAGAGTTTGTTTTATGTTTGAAAGAGAAAGTGGGGGGGGAGGGAGGGAGGGAGAGAGAGAGAGAGAAAGGGAAGTTCTGAGGTATAAAAGTTCCCAGCAGTGGTACAGGATGATGTCTGTCATCCAAGTAAGTTGACACGTGTTTGTACCTGTCTATGTCACTTTTTAATGGACTTGATCACATAAAATTAATGAATGATGGATATGGTAAATATAAATGTATAGTGAAAGTAAAGTGTTTAAATATTTAACTTGTTCTCAATATTCTTCAAGATAAAAAAGATAAATGAAAAACAATTGGAAGCAAAATTTATACTGAGAAAATTTTTTAAAAATAAATTTTCTTAAGAAAATGTGACTAAATTCATGTTTTTTTTTTCAAAAGCCTATTCAGACAGACAGAAAGAATACATATTTAAGTAATTAATCATGTTCTTAATTTTCAAATCAAGTTATAAATGGTTACATTTATATACAGGAATGGGGAAGAGTAAGTTTACAGTTCTGAAAACTCAGAACACAGAGTTTATTCATGTATGATTATTTATTAATTATTCTAATTTTTATTTGTATTGTAAATTTAAACATACTTTTTCCCATATATTGTACATCAAAACTGCATTCACCTGTTTTAAGTTTAATGTCTATGATTAAACTTATTCATAATTTATGGGAAATATTTCTTAATTTAATTTTTGTATTTCTGAAAATAAAAAACAAATAAAATCAATAAATGTGTTATTAATAAGGTCTAATAATATACAGTCCTTTATATTTGTCTCAGACTTGGATTATTTTTTTTAAATCCCATTTTGTTTTGCATTGAATGTTAAATTGTTATTTTATGGTCAGGTAATAAAATATATAAACATAGAAAACAAGATATATATTGGCCATTCAACATAACATATGTGAATAATGTTGCATTTCATTTGATATTGTTATAATGTTAAAAGTTATTATTATTATAGTTATTATTCGATTTTTTATCACTAACATTTTAATTTGGCAATAGAAACCTTTGTCAAAGTGATACTTAGCACAATTTTGGTGTTACGGAACAGTAAGACAAAACCTACAATACTTTAAATTTATTTATTTTTGACATCTCAATTACCTAAAATATCTCTGCCTTTCCCCTTTCACATTTCATATTTATCATCATTAGACTATGTTTTTTTCATTAGTGGATGTACAAGATTGTAAATTCTCTGCATTTCAGGATAACATCTAATGTGGTTAAGTCAAGCGCTCAGTAAAGAATGTGCAGAGTTAAGTTTCATTTGCACGCTGTGTGATTTATACTCTTGTGTCTTGAATAATGTAGGTTGAAACAATATGGGAGATCCTTCAGAGTAAAGGCGCCTTTCTTCTCCTGCTACATTTAAAGTATCACTTATGTCTTTAATGAATATTAAAACAGTGGCTTAAATTTATAACATCTGTCGGGAGTTATCATTTGTACCTTAAGAACAAATTTGGTATTATTCATAGATCATCACAATAAAGACCTCAAATTTAAAAAATAGGTCTCATCCAATCTGTGACTTTTGACCTGAAATCACTTTGTTTTTTCTCAGCAGCGTGAGGGCCAATGTACAGATTTATGTTGGAAAATTGATATATATGACCACATTTTAAATTCCACAATGATTTTGGAGAAAATGAGCAATAATGTTTTCTAATTCCCATAACATTCAGCTTCTGGAGACATAACCTAAATCATTTCAGTCTTACTTCTACTTCCTGTTAATTGTGTAACCCTGAAAATGACTCTCGATCTCTATGAGTCTCATTTTCCATTTTTATTTTTTAATTTTTTTCCTTTAATTTTATTTTAATTTGTTATCATTGTTCAGTTACAGTTGTCCCATCTTTTCCTCTGTTGCTCTCCCCTTTTCTAAAAAGTTCATAAGTGTAATTATCCTTTGGCTTTCTTTGAGACTGGTAAATTATGAAAAACACAAATTTAGACAATAATATATGTTTAAAAGGATAGAGTAGGTACCAATAATACACAGGCAGGTTTTCATTATAGGGAGGAGCATCTCTGCTAAAGCCTGAAACTTTGTGGAAATACAGGTCCATTAGTGGGTATCAACCAAAGCAACTCTAATGGATAATTAGAAGACCTATTTTCAACTATGTCCACCATGTACTATTTTAAATTCCATGTCAAAGTTTGCTGGTTTGTTTGTAATTATAATCCTCTTTTTATTAAAAAAAACTCACAATGGACTAAAACTTTTGAGAAGATTGTAGTAATGACCAATACTCAAAGCATGAAACAATAATGTGTGAAACTGCAGGCCATGCCTGAACAGACAAGCTGTTTTCTGATAATGACCTTGACTTGCTTTAGCTGTGCATTTTTTCTTTGAACGTAACTTTGAAATTGTATAACAGAAAGTTCTAGATTATGCAGCTGCTCTTTACTGTTCAAATATCTTCATGGAAATATGCTTTTGATTGTGTACTTGATAATTATCATTGACATTTAAGTCAACAATATTTCATTCTTTTCAAGGAATCTTTCCAATTATTTTAGTATTTTTCCTTATTAATTTGTGGAAGTTCTTTATATGTTGCAGATGTAAGTATTTATATATTTTCTTCCACTGTTTGTGTTATCACTTTCTTTATGAGGTGTTTTGATGTAGAGAAATCTTAATTATTATGAAAGAGAATATTTAACTTTTTTCTGTTGTAATTAATTCTTTAGTGTTTTGATTTCTATATTACATTTCTGCCAGCATTTAAATAACAACATTCTTTAGGAAACTACACACATGATATCATTTCTATTGTACAGTATTACTTTTAAATAGATTATTAACAAGTTGAATGTATTATTTCTTTTATTTGTAATGATTAGGGGCAAGAATAAGGATTTCTTTTCCTGATAATGGAGAGGGTGAACTATTCTCTCTCTTTTAATAATACATTCCTGAAGGGAAAAAATGTTGACTACAAGCAGTTTCCTGAGATACATTTTTTTAATAATGCAGGAATTTGCATCCATTTTTAAAAACCAAGGTGGGAAATAACTTCAATAAAGCTAACTAAGTGAACTAAATCTACAAGGATAGCATGATGATGTTTACATGTGTATTTCCCCATGCCGTTACCACCAGGAAAAGATATAGGACAATTTTAGCACCCAAGAAGGCCCCTGCTGGCCCCTTCTCAGCCTAAACTAACACTTAGAGTTAACTACTATTATGAATTCTCTCATCAGCTAACTTTGACTAAAGAAAAACTTCCCATAAGTGGAATCATACAGTAGGTACTGTTTTTGTTTCGGGATGACTTCATCCAATATTATATCTGTGAGGTTTATGCATGTTGGATATATTAGAACTATAATCTTTTGTACTACTCTGTAGCATTTCATGCAAAATGTACCACAATTTACTCATTCCCTATTTGTTAAGCATTTTTTTCCATGTTCTGACTATTATGTAAAATCTGTTATAAATTTTCTTGTTTTTGTGTGGACTCACTTCTCTTCTGAATAAAATTAAGAGTGAAAATAATGGAAATGGCCAGTTTTCCCAAAGTAGCTTTGTAATTTGCTTTTGTTTTGTAAAAAGTTTTTTGTAAAATTTGTAACAATGTATGAGAGTTAGGTTGTTTCCCCCATTCCAAACACTCTGTATATTCAGACTTACTTGATAGTGCCTTTTCTATTAACTGTATAACAATATTTCTTTGTCATATTAGTTTGCATTTTCCTGATGAATAGTGATATTGACTACTTTTTTGGAAAGATTTCATTTATTTATTTTTAGATAGAAGGGAAGGGAGAGAGAAAGAGGGGAGAAATATTAACGTGTGGTTGCCTCTCACATCCCCCTCTACTGGGGACCTGGCCTGCAACCCAGGCATGTGCCCTGACTAGGAATCAAACCAGCAACCCTTTGGTCCACAGACCAGCACTCAGTTCACTGAACCACACCAGCAAGGGCTGATGTTGGCTACTTTTGTCATACTTACTAGTCATTAAAATATCTTTTATCTTAAAATTATTTTCAAGGAATCTTTCCCATTATTTTAGGGTTTTTTTTCCTTTTTAATTTGTGGAAGTTCTTTATATGTTCCAGATACGATTATCTGTATATTCTCTTCCACCATTTGTGTTTTCATTTTCTTCATGAGGTCTTTTGATGTAGAAAACCTTTAACTATTATGAAAGCCAATATTTTTTTTTTCTGTTACAATTAATTCCTTAGTGTTTTGATTTCTATGTTAAAGACCTTTACCTCTTGCAGGGTCATGTGGATATCCCTCTGTGTCTTCTTTCAGTGATTCCAGAGTTTTTTCCTTTTCCTCGTTCTACCTATGAACTAACTTATGTCAATATTATTTAAGTGTCTAAGGTAAGTGTCAAGTTTCATTGTTTTGTCATTATGGAGATCAAATTATTTGATTCAACATTTTTTATCAATTGATTGCTTTAAAATAATTTCCCTGTTTGACCTTTGATATGTATCAAGTGACCAAATACATAAATCTGTTTCAGTACTAACGATATGTGTCAGTTTTTATGCCAATACTATTTGGTGTTAAAAACTGTAGCTTTTTAAATAATTCTTAATATCTTAAATATATGTACTCCAATTTTATTCCTCTTTAAGAATATATTTATTATTACTTATTTGGATTGGAACTAATTTTATAATTATCTCACTACCAAATTTAAAATAAATCTTGGATATTTTTAACTGGAATTTTAGTGACAAATATCAATGTGATAAAATTTATAACTTGATATATATATTATAAATATGGTACCTATTTAAATTTTTAGGACTTTTAAATGCTTTCACATCAATATTTTGTCCTTTTCATTGTAGATATATTAGGAGTCATCCATTAAATGTGTTTCTCTTATGTTTTTGATGTGATGGTAATATTAAAATTCTATATTCAATTGTTTGATGTTATTCAGAAATACTTAATTTATTCATATTGACTGTGTATCCAACAACTTTGGTAAATATATTTATTACCTGAAATACCATGTTTAGTAATGTAAAATGACACTTATCTACTTATAATTCAATGTAATTAAACAAAAATGAAAATCAATTGAAGAATTATTATTTGTTTTAATAAAAGGTTTTGAGAAGTGATGAGTCCCCCAAGCATCGATCACATTAAAATCACAAGATACATATCAGAGAGTAAAAAATTCACAGAAAAAATAAGTCAAAGCAAGCAAGAATATTTACTGTATATGTCTCCTAAAATTAAAAGAAATATATTGTAGGTCATTGATATTCCATTCTATATTTAGTATAGATGCAATCTTATCTATATTTTAATCAGTGGCTTCTGGCTGACATCTGAAAAAAATATACGGATACGTTGACTTGTGTATGGGTGTATGTAGATAGGTATGATTAGCATCTAAGAGTGGTTATAGTTTTGTGTTCTATTAATTTGTTTTATATAGAGAATTCAGAAGTTGAAAACTAGTAGCCTAATGACAGAATAATACATTTACACAATGGAATAGTACACCACAGAAAGAAAATACTATGCCATCATGGATGGAACTGGAGAGCATTATGCTAAGTGAAATAAACCAGATGGTGAAAGACAAATACCATATGATCCCACCTGTAAATGGAACATAATCAACAAAACAAACAAGCCAGCAAAATATAACCAGAAGCATGAAAAAAAAGAACAAACTGACAGTAACCAGAGGGGAGGAGGGAGGGCGATAAGAAGGGAAAGAAAGAGAATGATCATCAAGAAACACGTATAAAGGACCCATGGGCAAAGACAACAAGGTGAGGGGTGGGTGGGAGGGTTGAATGTGAGAGGTGGCAGTGGGTAGGGCAGGGAAGGATAACAGGGGAAAATGGAGACAACTGTAACTGAACAAAAATAAAAAAATATTGTAATTAAATAAAACTCAGTGGCTAAAAACTAAATAAAAGGAAAGAAACAAAAAAGACTAATGTTAAACCTATAATTTATTTCTTGAACACCCACTCATTATTCATAATTCACTTTAAATGTTCAAATAAATCATCATGTGACTATAATAATATGAATGCTGACATAAGACTAACAGAAAACTTATTTAGACTGACAACCCACAACATTATAATGAATAATAAAAACTGCTGTTCTAAGTCATTTCAATCTGAGGTGACTTTTTATGCAGCACTAGATAAAATAAATAATCATCATTATTTGTAAACTCTTTCTGATATCAGCAAATAGAAAATGGTTTAGTTTATTTTATGAAACAGTATTTAGCATACAAATGAAACCCAAAATTATAAAAGTGAAAATACATATAAATACAGATTATAACATCTCAAGTGAAATTCAGTGAGTACACACATTTACATCCATGACAGGAATCAAATGGGAATTCTCCAATAAAACTTGATAATGTATGAAGTGAAGGAAATAATTTGCTAAGTTTTTCAATTCCTGCTTTTAGCTTTAAAAAGGTGTAAAGCACACAACAGACAATAGACAAAATAACAAGTTGTGTAAAATAATGCCATTCTTACATCCCTATTCATCTTCCTCATTCTACATATATTACCTCTGCCTAACTTTCCAAGTTCATTACTATCTTTCGGTTTTTTTGTTTATGATGTGATATTATGGACTGAATTGTGTTCCCCTAAAACTCATATATTGAAGCTCCAATCTCCAGTTTCTTAAACTGTGACTGTATTTGGAAATAGAGACTTAAAAGAGGCAATCGAGGTTAAAAAGTTCATAATGGTGGGTCTTCAATTTATTAAGACGGTGCCATTATAAGAGAAAGACCCCCCACAGGTGCATATGAACAAAGGAAAAACTATGTGAGGACACAGCAGGAAGGGGCCCATCTTTAAGCCAAAGAGAGAGATCGAGGCTACCAGCACTGGGTCTCTTAGACTTCTGAACTGTGAGAATATAGTATTTATTGTTTAAGCCACTCAGTCTGTGGTATTTTCTTATGGTAGTCCCAGCAAATCCACGAAAGGAAAGATTTTCCTTCTATCTTCTAGTTTCAATGGCTGGGTCTAGGCAGACTGACAGAATAAAATGTACACATATTTATTAATTTTTAATATTACATGCATTGAGTCACCACAGAATAAAAAAAAATAATACCCTCAAAAGGTGGAGAGATTTGAGAGCTTATATAACATCATGACAGGGGAGAGGGAAAGTAAACTATTTAGGAGACACTAAATCATTTTTAGGAAAGATAAATGGGCCCTGAGAAGAAGATTCGGGAGATACGATAATTTGTAACAAAGGTCGCCGTTGCCTGCGTGTGGTGTCGACCTCCAGTTTCCTCTCCTTCCCTGGTTGATGACACGCCTGGGGAGGGGATTTATGACCATTCAGTCCTTTTGGAGCATCTCCCTTTAGGCAGAGAATAGTTGCTCAGAGAAAGCCTTCCCCTGCGTTTTCTGTCTTTCTAGTGTCTTCAGTTCAAAAAAAAAATCAGTATACCAAAGTGGCATGTTTTGGGGTGGTCTGTCTTAAATTCCTTCGCAGATTAATATATGCACCTTTTATATGTATTTTTCCATCACTTATTTCTGAAAATTCTTTTAAAATCACATGCCTTTTTTTTCTTGTTGAAGACTTTGCTGAATCTAGTCTCCTTTCTATTAATGTTAATCTTTCCTTCCTGTTTCATTAAAGTGAAAAACTTTTTTATTCTACCTGCAAGAGTTATTACTGGGTTATCTATATATATATTCCTAGCTCTCTTGCCTCCAAAAAGACGTTTGAGTCTGAATTATCAGCTACTTGAAGGTAAAATAGTATTCTCATTAAAGTTAAATTAGGCTTAAACATATAATAATACTACCCTCAATAAATGCACATGAGCAATTGTATACATGCTGTTTTTAAGTAAGGTAGAGTTATATGCAAATTTTTAAAAACTGCCATTTTAATAATTACTCTATGCCTTATGTTTATAATGCATTTAAAACCTATTTAATTTTATAAATTCAAACTTGAACTATCAAACATTTAATATAACCATTGTCAATATACTATAGACAGAAAAATAAGCATGTTGTGTGTCTTTCGAAACAACTTAATAAAACATTTCATTTGAAGTCTTAGACACAGAGGCTTACCCCAGGGTCAAACCTAATATTTCTATTTTATTTTTTAAGACTCTGTAGGTACAAGCACATGCCTGAGTTCATTTTGTGTTATATTGATGCGTTATGTCATGAAGAATTATTAGTGATTAGAAGTCATATTAGGTCTACATAAAGTTCATGTTTTACTTCAGGAGAATGTCATGGAAAAACTGAAATACTTGTTTGTCAAAGTTTTTTAGGTATTCTATTTTAAAATGACGAATCACCTGTATGTTTTTACAAGCATTTAAAATATTCCCTTTGATGCCAATCTGTTCATTTCTTACATAAGCTAAATGTGAGACCAAGATAACAAAATGTTACTGGGGCTTCATAAAATATCATAGGGCAAGTGACATATACCATCCTACTTTCAACATTTAAAAATAAATTCATTGACTTATCCTTGATAAGGTTGAGCATTTATTATAGAGCAGTTCACAGAAAAGTCATTGAGCTACTGCCCTTCACAATGACTGGATTCCACTGTAAGGAAGGGATCATGTGAGAAAAATTTACTGCTCAGTGCAAGTTTGTGTCTGGATCTGTTTAGCATCATGGCTGAACCTGGTAAAGATGTAGATTAATGTGCCTATGTTAAACTAGTTGGTCTTTGAGAGGTAGAAAGGCCAGAAGAAATGTCTTGGCATGACAAAAAGAATTATAATTAGGATAGAAAGTCTGAAGTCAGAGCAAATAAGGCATTATCAAGAATCAAGAATGACACATGTGAGAGTCTCTCTCTCTCTCTCTCCTCACACACACAAACACACAAACACACTATAGAAAACCCAGTAAACAAGAGGAGGAGGATTTAGAATAAGGCGATGGTCTGGTGTACTGTTTCATTAAGGGCAGTGGTCACGTGATTACTTGAATCAAGTAGACAACTATACAAAACCAAGCCTATGGCCATTTAAAACTCTATGTACATGCCTTTCGTAGTACATTTGAATGTGGTTGGAATCTATGAATACAAGGGGTGTACTCCCATGACTGTGTTTTGTTATAACCCAGGAGAGGTGATATAGAAAAATATAACTTTTTTCACTATATAAAATAACATGGAATAAATACTTCAGAATGAAAAAGTGTGTGTGCCTCAGAGTGAATACTAAAAGCAGACAATTACATATCACATATAATATACCAGAGAGAACCCCAAAACTTTGCATATATTAATTCATTAGAGACTGTTCATTAAATGGTATAAATAATGGAAACAGTAGGTTTATTGAAAATATATTTGAATATGGAACTAATTGGAAGTAGAGTTTTTCTCAGATGGCTTTCATCAGATTCTGAAAGCTCCTTTTAATTCTTAGAGAAAATAATTTTATAATGAATAGGTGTTAGGGATCTGCCAAACACATTTTTAGCATATTTTGAGATTCTCATGTGTTATTTCTCCTTTATGGTATTACTGGGAAAAATACATTTTTTTTTGGTACTAAGTCTTTTTTACTCTCTTTATTTCTTCTCTTTTTATTTTTGTACTTTTATCCAAAGAGTGGTAAGCTCACTTAACAGTAAAAATTAGTGTATTTTTCCTGTTAAGTGAACTTCATACTCTTTGGATAAGACTTACTTGTTCCAGGATGCATTATATTTTAAAAACATTTTTAAATTTACTTTTCTAGTACTGTGTTAAGAATGTCTGTGCCTAGGACTTATGGAGAATATTACTCTATAATTACATTTTATTATAATATGATTGTCAGGTGTTGGTGTTAGGTGATGGTATATATGGCCTCAAAAATAAGTTGGAAAAGGTTCTCTTCTCCTTTCTGTGAAAGCAGTTGGGCAACGTTAGTATTTTTTCTTTCTTTTAGGTTTATAGAGGTGGAAAAATTTAGTATAGGTGACAGATATTCTAAGAGATGAATGAACAAACTAAATTGGTAACCAAACTTTAGTAACTAAAGTTTGACCTTGCAGGGCATTGAACTGGTTAGTGAATATTTGGTCCTGTTCAAAACATTCAGGGAGAGTTTGGGTCCTGCTGACAGGTCCTTGAAGTGTGACATCGCAAACATCAGAGCCATAGACAAGTTATCACCCAGGTTCTTGGTGATTAAACTCCAATCTCACAGAACAATACCACAGAATTAAATTAGTATGACCCAAATGTTCATAGAATGAATAGAAAGCAAAAAAAAAAAAATCAGGTCAAAACATATTTAAGAGCAATTGCTCAACTTCAGAATAATCAGTCTTAACTTCACGAGGAGGAAGAACAAGAATAAAATGTGATATCCATGATTCCACATGAATTATGAAAAAATTTACAAGGTGAACAGTGCTTGTATTCTGTATCAAATCATGGACCTGACATCTCCATGTAGGTTTGGGGATGGGACAAAATATTAATAACTTTTGGTGTAAAACAAATGTCTCCATGGGCATTTTGAACAGACTGAATATCTTGCAACTGTATTTACTTGTTTATTAAGTTTCAGTGTATATTTATTGAAGGGTAATTTGTCTAAACTCTGAGGTCACA
Organism: Mormoops blainvillei; assembly: GCA_004026545.1. Classification (NCBI taxonomy): domain Eukaryota; kingdom Metazoa; phylum Chordata; class Mammalia; order Chiroptera; family Mormoopidae; genus Mormoops; species Mormoops blainvillei. Next base: position 51,591 of record PVJD01004798.1, on the reverse strand, counting down.
TTAGTGAATAAGTGTAGTATAGGTAATTTCACTGATATTATCTTCACATTACACACACTACACACTCCAGACTATACCCTTAAATACAAAAGCTAAACACTCAAGCATGAGCAGAACAAAACAGACAAATAAATATTAGTTTAATATTTAACTAAAAAATTCAATTAATAATTTTATTATCTGATTTAAGCTACAATATAATGATTTATAATTCTTAGTTCTATTATTCTCTTTTAAGGTATTATTTTCACAGTGTATTATGTCTTTTATGTTATCTTTTTCCGAGAGACACAACCACAGATTTTTTTATTTCTATTTTAGCTTTCATTTAGAATTACTTTTGCATTACTTGTCTTTGACTTTTAAGTCCAAATACTGACCTGGTCATAGTAAGATAATCTGTCTTGATACATTATTATTACTAGCTTTAAATCTTGAGGTAAAAATCCAACAATGTGATTTGCTGAGGTCTTATAACAACAATTCCTACCTTCTATGCAAAAACCAACAGAAGCTTTGTAGAAACACATTTAATGAATTGGCCAAATCTGATGTGATGTTTCCATTGAGGAATGAGGCACACATTTATCAACTATGTATATTACTAAGTGAAAGAAACCAATTGGAAAAGGCTACGTACTGTATGATTCAAACTATATTATTTTCTGAAAAAAGAAAAAAATGTGAATATAGTAAAAATATCGACCATTTCTAAGGATTGTGGGGGTGAAGATGTATCATAAGCTGAACATGGAATATTTTTAGGTCAGTGAAAATATTCTTTATTTACCATGATGATGGATACATATCACCAAGAGCCATAGAAGTACAACACCAAGAGGGAACCATAAGGTAAACTATAGAATTTGGGTGATTATGATGTGTCAAAGGGAGGTGCATTAGTTGAAACGAGCATTCTACTCTGGTGGGGGATATTGATAATGGATGGAACAGTGCGTGAAGGGTGGTAGGAGGTACATAGGAAATCTCTGTACCTTCCTCTCAACATTGATATAAACCTAAAACTACTCTAAAGAAGTAAAGTCTTATAAAAAAGGATAAATATCCATTCCAAGATGGAAAAATATTAAAACCCCAACAAGCACAAAGTATGAGGAAAAAATCAAAATAATAAGAAAGAAAATAATAAAATAGAATTAAACAAGCAACAGTGAAAATTTTAAAATAACATAAATTGGTTATGGGAAAAAGAGTAAGGTGCTCAGAAGTATGCACTAGTAGAATACAAGAGAGTTTGGAGGATTCACATTATCAATGAAATACCAGAAAAATAGAACACTGATGTAACGGTTAAGATTTTCTAGAATTAAAGAGAGGAGCTTATTTCCAAGTTGAAAATTACACTGAGTCACTAACAGATAAATTCACAACCAACAAAGAAACAAACCAAAACGACAAAAAAAGAACAAAAACAGAGCTATTGGATTCTTTTACGCTATTGCTTCACACCCTGCACTGCTTCGTTCTAGTTTTATTTTCTTTCATGTTGAATATCTACAGAGAAATAAGTATTAGTAATATGCTCTCATTACATTAGAATGTATTTATTTCATCTTCTCTATAATTGACAGTTTACTTGGGTATGGAATTTTAGATTTACAATTATTTTCTTTAAGACCTTAAATAGATTATTTCATTGTATTTTGGTTTCTATTATTGTGTGTGAAAAGCTGCTGTCAGCATAACTGTCACTCAGTTGTATGGAATCTGTCTATTTTCTTTAGTACTTTGCCAGATGTTTCCTTTATTAATCCATGTGAAAATAAAGATATAATTTAATACAAAGGAAAATGATACTTGAATATAGCAGTGAGATGTAAGAAACAATGATGAAAAAGACAATGACAAAATGCGGCTAAACTTTCACAATTGTCAATAGAAAATTATAATAGCTATTTATATATTTCTAAATATGTACAGATTAAATATGAAAAATAATACAGTACAAGATGAGAAAATGACATAAAGAGAGTTCAATTTTCCTGAAATTATGTCATGGCTAAAGAATAAGATACAGATATGAATTAACATTAAACATACAAGGATACCTAAATTAATGCATATACATACTATATTTGTCATTAAAACTCAAATCATAAGTATAGACTTAATAAATCTATCAATATAACTCAAATAAATTTTCCAATAAGAATTTATGTGGAATTGATGACTATTTTACAATAAATATTAGGCAATATGATGCATGTGTATATACCTTAAAATACATAGTGAAAAGCCATTTTACATTTGTGAATTTGTTAAAAAATAATTAAGATTGAACCTTGGTACTCTGACAGTTGGGGCTGGATAGTCTTTGTTGTGGGACCTGTCTTGGGTATTGGAGGATGTTTTGTGGCCTCCCCAAACTCAGCACACCAGACATTAGTGATACCCCTCTGATTGTGGCAATCAAAAATTTTCAGATAATTATGGTTATTTTTTTTTAAAGAATTTAACAAATATTAGGATGTGAAGAAGTTGGAAGACATGTGCATTGGCAGTGTGGTGTAAAATGGTTCAGCTCCTTCGAAAAACACTATGGATGACACTTCCCACAAATTAAAGAAAATTACCATATGATCCGGCAATTCCATTTCCGTATACGAACCTCAAAGAATTGAAATTAGGAACTTGCTCAGATATTTAAACATCCATATTCATAAAAGCATTATTCACAATACCCAAAAGGCGGAAACAAACCGAGCCCATTAACAGATGACTAGATAAACAAAATGTGGTATATTCAGACAAAGAATATTATTCAGCCGTAAAAAGAAAAGAGATTCTGATATGGTACCCTGAGAGCACCTGAATACATTATGCTACGTAAAGTAAGTCAGAAACAAAAGGGCAATTACTGTTTGATTCCATGTATATGAAGTATTTTGAGTGGTCAAATTCACAGAGACAGAAAGTCGAATAGTGGTTTCCAGGAACTGAGGAGAGAGTGGAATGGGCAGTCAGTGTTTAGTGGGGGTAGCTTAAGAAGATGGACATTTTTGGATATTAAGAGTTGTGATGGTTGTGCTGTAATGTGAATATTCTTAATACCACCTAACTGTATGTCTAAAACAGTTAAGATGGTAAATTATATGTTTCATATATTTTGTCATAATTTAAGAAAAAGAAAATTCTTCTAAGGGCCTAACTACGAAAAAATGTCGAGACATTACCAGTACTCCAGGGGCATGACTATCCTCTATTGAGAAGCACTGAAGGATGGCAATAACAGGTATTGTCAAATATGAAAAAATAAAATAAAAAAGAAAACACTTATGCACTAATGTTTCAGTTGAAAATCTTTCTGCGCGTGGACTGTGATTTGACAGTATCTGACTATTTAAAAATATAATATTCTATAAAACAGCAATCATATTCTTATGCAATATATACTTTAGAGAAGTTCTCTTACCTGTGCCTAAGTGGAGAGTAATAGAAATGTTCCAATCAGTGTTATTTGTATAAAAAAAATTAATAGCAACAACTTAAATGTTAATCAACATAACATTTTTTAATATTCCCTACTGTGTTTATGGCATGGAATAAACTACATTCCTGATACAAATCAGAATGCCATAGATAAAAGAAACAATAGAAACATTTAAAATATGCAGAATATTATATATTTATTTACAAACACATGTAAAGAGAACCTGAGAAAATTTCAGTGAATGGGAAATACACACTATGGGGAGTCTTTGTTTACCTGCATTGGGTAGGATAGGTAGAGAAGTTAAGGTGGAGATCAGGGAGCATTACACAGGAAATTTTGAAACAATTTTTAAAAAATTTCAATGTTGGGCACACTGACATTTGTATTATCATTCTTTATACATGACTGAACTTTTAAAATATTGCATAATGCATATTAAAACAGCAAAATTAAAACCAACTGAACAAAATTATTTCATCATTCCATCAACTTAATAGCTCTCATACAATTTTACCTTGACATCCACTAAACTCCTGGGACATTGCATAGAGCGTTGGGTTTGAGCAAGTGCCATTTTATAACTCACCCCTCATATTTTAAAAATAATACAAAAACAAAACTCTTTTAATGAAATAACATTTTAATATAAAAGTTTCAGTTTTATGCTTATGCCCCCTTTGCCAAATATCAATTGACCTTAGAGACATGGGTTTATTTCTGGACTCTCTATTCAGTTCTATTGATCTATGTGTCTGTTCTTATGCCACTACAAGACTATTTTGATTACAGTGGCCTTGTGGTATAGTTTGATATAGGGTATTGTGATCCATCCTACATTGTTGTGTCTCAAGATTGTTGGGGCTATTTGGAGTCTTTTTGGTTCCATATAAATTTTTGAAATATTTATTCTATACCTGGGAAATATGCCATTGGTATTTTATAGGAATTGCATTGAATCTGTAGATTGCTTTTGGTAGTATGGACATTTAATAAAGATTGTCTCTTCAAAAAATGGTGTGGGAACAATTGGAATAGTACATGCAAAAAATGAAACTAGACCGCCAACTTACACCATACACCAGAATAAACTCAAAATGGATAAAAGATTTAAATATAAGTCATGATGCCATAAAAGTCCTAGAGGAAAACATAAGCTGGAAATTTTCAGATATCCGACACAGCAATATTTTTGCCAATATATCTGCTAAGGCAAGGGAAATAAAGGAAAAAATAAACAAATGGGACTACATCCAACTAAAGAAAACTGCATGACTAAAGAAACAATCATCAAAATGAAAAGAGAAACAAACTATATGGGAAAACACATTTTCCAATGATACATCAGATGAGGGTTTGATCTCCAAAATATATAAAGAACTCATCCGACTCAACAACAGAAAGACTAATAATCTAATTAAAAATAGGCAAATCACCTGAATAGACACTTCTCCAAGGAGGACATACAGGTGACCCATAGACATATGAAAAGATGCTCAACATCAGTAGCCATCAGAGAGGGACAAATTAAAACTACAGTGAGATGTTACCTCATATCCATCAGAATGGTCATCATAAACAAATCAACAAATAACAAGTGCTGGCGAGGGTGTGGAGAAAAGGAAACCCTAGTGCACTGCTGGAGGGAATGCAGACTGGGGCAGCCCCTGTGAAAACTGGTATGGGATTTCCTCAAAAAACTAAAAATGGAACTGTCTTTTGACCCAACAATTCCACTGTTGGGAATATATCTTAAGAATGCTGAATCACCAATTCAAAAGAACTTAAGCACCTCTATGTTCACAGTGGCACTATTTACAATAGCCAAGTGCTTTAAACAGCCTAAGTGCCCATCAGCAAGTGAGTGATCAAAAAACTGCAGTGCATTTACACAATGGAATACTACACAGCAAAAAAAAATAAGAAACTCCTACCTTTCGAGACAGCATGGATGGAACTGGAGAATATTATGCTAAGTGAAATAAGCCATTTGGTGAAAGACAAAATCCCATATGATCTCATCTATAAGAGGAAGGTAATGAACAAAATGAACTAACAAACAAAATAGAATCACAAGAATTGAAACATGGATCAGACTAAAAGTGACCAGAGGAAAGGGTGGAGGGGAATAATCATGGAAAGAAGGTGAAGGGACTAGTCAAAGAACATGTATGAATGACCCATGGACATGGACAACAGTGTAGGAATGGGTTGTTGGAGTTGGGAGTGGGGTGGTGGACAGAAGAGGGCAAAGGGGGGAAAAGTTGAGCAACTGTAATAGAATAACAATACGAAATGATTTACATGGAAAAAGTTATATTTTTAAATGTCTCAAGTTGCATTTGTCCAGGACTTAGTATATTCTTATACTGTTTCCTTGCTTAACAAACAAAATATGTAATTTAATTTAGTTATTAAATTAAAATTAATTTAAATAAATTTAAATAGTTTTAGTGATGAGGTCTACCACCTTTCATTCATGTAATATAAGTAGTAATATATACTGTATGTAAAGGAAGCATGACAACACTATAATATTAAAGTGTAGAAAGTAAGATTGGGATAGACATGAGAGAAGTGTATTTGACTTGTAAACTAGAAAGAAAATATTCTGAAGGTGTTTTTTTCCTATACTCTGTGTTTTTAAAACTTCAAAAACATCTTTGATGGAGAGTGAGAACAGAAAACAAAAGTAGTAAAAAAGACCTTTACCCAAGTTCAAAGCCGATAGAAGTTCAGACAGTGATTGCTTGTGACGTGCATGACAATTCATTACACTATGTGTTGGTAGAATAGAGTGAATTTTAACTTTGGTGCCTTGCTATATTTCCCTATTGACAAATAAATTGACAAATATCAATTTTAAATTTGTCAGATGAGGAGATGTCTTGTGCATTTGGTAGGAAAAGATAGCCATTTATTTTTAAATACTTCTTGCTCTAATATTAGATCATAAATTACTGGACAGTTGAATACCACCATGCAATTTATTGATAGAATTCCTCACCAGATTTTAAAAAAAAATGGAGTTTTACAATTTGAAATACTAAAAAAGAAGTCAAAGTTCTGAAAGACTGTCGTTGTAGTGAAGAGTCTGTTATCACCTTCATATTATCTGCCAAGGATATTTAACTTTCACTCAAATTTCAACTTTTAAATGATTTTGAAATGTTAGCTACCTTGTTAATACTAACCAGCACTAAATAAGATAACATAACCAAATAATTAACAGGTAATCAGCCGCTCCATAAACTCAGTTAAAAAGTAAGGCAATCTCTTTAAATTACGGAAATATGTGCCCTTCAAATAAGAACATTTCCTCTTGTTAATTTTTCATTGGGTTAATACAAGAAGATAAAATGATTCATTTTTGTCTGTCATGGATATAAAAATATCTGGATCTCATCCACAAAGGCAGAAAGAATAATCAGAGAGATAATATATACAGTTTTTAAAAATTAATAGATGAAACATTACTGTGGAAGTATGTACTGATACAAAGACTTAAATATTTTATACCATTTTATTGAAAGCATTTTGTAATCTATAACCACCAAAAAACCCCTCCAGTTATATATTTTCCTGTTGTAACTCAATCTACATGTTGTCTAGCTTAAGTTTCAGAGTTTTAATTTTTCACCCCATCCCCTATAATAACTTTCCTTTTTAAACTTTATTTTTATTGTTGGTACTATTACAGATGTCCCCATTTCCCCCACCTTTGTCCAACTCCACCCAGCCCCAGTCCCCCTTCCCCCTGGCTGTCTCCACTTTATTGTCTATATCTATGAGTTATGCATGCATGTCATTTGACCAATTCTTTCACCTTCTGTAATCAATTCCCCACCTCCACTCCCCTCAGACAGCTGCCAGTCAGTTCCATGTATCCATGCTTCCATTTCTAAAATTTCCTAATCAATTAATGAGTTCACATTTATTCAAATAAACTCAAAGCATAAAAGTTACCCCCTTATGTATGCTCACTTTGCAAGAATCTACATTAAAATTGCCTGTTTGCCATAATAAGGGGGATTCTATTTAATGAAAAGATAGTAACATAGATTAGTTAAACACTGACTGAAGAAAAATATCATTTCTCAATATATGCAAATATAGAACAATGTTGCATGCTTGAAACTAATATAATGGTATATGTCAATTATGCAGCTATTTTAAAAAAACCAAAACCCTTCGCCTATGTCCCTTACACACTGTTTAACTTTGGATGGCCTACTATGGGCTATGTGAAAGTGGTGAACCCCCAGCACTCAGGGTCCCCAGAGTACTTTTCAGACCTGATAGGGTCATAGAGTAGATGGGAGAAGAGATCCGTCCTGCCTCTGCGGGTAGCAAGAGTGCCATGGAGCACAAAACGTGAGGTACCATCATGCCTGGGCCCTACTCGGAGAGTGCCTGGCAGGTAGAGAAGAAAACCTGCCCACAATAAGATACACAGACAGGAGAGTCATGTGCTCCTCACTTAATACTACTGAGTTACTTGGTCAACATCTCTCTAATCAGTGCTTAACTTTCCTGTAAAAGTGTGACAATACACATGCACAACTCACTTTCTTTTTCTTTTTAATATTTTTCTTTCTTTCTTTTTACTGGTGTACAAAACTTGGATATAAATGATGAGATTTTGAAGAAATCAACATACAAAGAAGAAAAAGTGGCATGTTAGTCATTTGATAAGAAGGCATTATTTTATCAGACTTAATTAACATACAGAGATGGTAGCTGAGTCATATGTTGATATAAACTCATTGAAATGATGTATTAGAAAAGAAATAAGAATAAATGCTCCCTCCTGTCATGCTTGCTTTTAATATTGTATTATAACTCTGGTTCAGAAAATATGTAAGGTTATAATAATTCTTTGTATTCTGACACCGATAATCTTTCCTCAGTTGAATGACTGGTCTCTGCTGACAATTTTTTTCCAAGTTACTTTTCTCTCAAGATCAGTGACTCTGAACATGTCTCAGTATAAATAAATACTTCTTTCTTAATTTTGATGATAATACAAATTCTACATTGTAGTCAATTACATATTTTTAAATTTGGAAGAATAAACTCTTGAGGTTTCCTCTGTATATAAACCTTATTAGATGGTACCCATATAGCCAATATTTAGCATCCAAAGTGTACTGCCTCACATTATAAATGGAGGGCTGATGAAAATAATTGGTAACTTTAGTTTGTGTCACATGGTTACATTAACTCAAAAGTTTTGTAAGTCTTCCTGTTTTTTGGACATCTGAAGAGAGATGAGTCTCAAATCAAATCAAACAGACAAGATCACTCTTTTCTAGGCTGATTTTATGTAAATTAAATATTATTTAGCCTATGTTTCAGTGATTTTGTCCATCTTTAGATGTGTAGTGACTTATAAATATATGTAAGGCTGATTTAATAATTAGCAATAAAATCACTTATGAAAGATAAAACTTCTAGTCTGAATATCTATCTTTGTGTGGTGGTTGATGTTCAGACCTTTTTTTTTTTTTTTTACTATCAATAAGAAATTTACTTGTTTTAAGGAAATTCAAATGCTGGTATTGCCTAGAAAAATTTAACCGGTTTATTTGTACTGTTATATAGCTGAACTGCTTGAAACTTGTTCACTGAAACATCTTGCTCAGGCCTTTTGAAACACTAGAGATCTGTTTATTCTTTCAAGTTTATAATACAGTCCTATATCAAAATCCTGCCTTTAAAAATGAATACAGGCATGTTCAGACATTTACTTCCCCCAGAAGATTCCACTCTGTGTCATTCAGATATTATCATTTACCGTAATTAAATAACATAATCCAAGCATTATTTCATCAGCAGTTAATTTCTATTCTCTCTTTACCTTGCCTAAGGAATCCTGCAATACACTGGAGGCCAATTACTCATTCCTCTGAAAGAAGGATCTAATGAATACAGCCTTAGAACTTCCACATACGGACCTGTGCCATGGATTTAGAGGCCAGGATCTGCAGCACTGTGCGAGAACAATGGGCGGATGAATTCTTGGATGACAGAGAGGAACTCAAAGGCAGTAAAACAAGCAGACGACATTGGGTAGTGCTTTGCTGACTTCAAGCTGTCAGACAAGAATTAATGAGATAAAACTGAGTCAGGGGTATTGGACATGTTTATTTTAATTATTTTCCCTGGGTTGTTTTAGACACTTTTTTATATGCTAACTGTTTTATATCATAAAATCATATTTTATCCAGTTTTACTTATCTCTCAAATTAACAGGATAGATGAAATATCTTGCTCTTTTAATAATCTTTATTCTATTTACTTGTTCTTTTATGATGCTTTGTTCTGCAAATGTGATTGAAAAATCTACTCCTAGAGGGATGATATCAACAATATCAATTTTGCCAATTTCAAGTTGTGGAGAAGACTCAAACTTATAATGTAACAGAAAGTACATAGGGTTTATCTGTAACAAAATAAAATGTAATGAATTTTGGAAATGCTAGCAAAATTTGACAAAAACTCCAAAATTATTCACCCAGTATGTATCATGCAATGTCATCTTTACTGGGCTACTAATGGGCCAGAGAAGCCATGCAGTTTACAAAGGCATGTGATAGATGTTACGTATAACAAACATCAATGACTCTAAAATCAGCCTTTTTTGGTCTCACTTCAGAGAAAGGAGCCACAAATGTGCACTATTGGTTAGGACTGATTATCCCACTGATCTCCTACCTCTCAGGATTTTATGAATAAAGGTGGAAAGTGGGAATTTGAAACCTACACTTTACAAGAAGCAGAAATGCAAATGAAACTGTTTCTTGAGGCATTTGGGTAGACTTGGGAAGCTGAAATCTACATATACATTTTAGTCTTTGCGAAATCATTCCACATATGAGGAAATGGAGATAAAATAAGCCCATCCCCTAATTTCATCAGGTAACTCTCCAAGGCCAGCTGAAGAGCTGGGGAGTGGAATGTTCAACATTTCTTCTAATGTAGCTGAGACCTTGCTAGAGGTTCTATCACACAATCTCTGCATTTTCAAGAACACAGAAAAAGACAAAACTTAACATTTGAAAAATAGGAGGTTATTCAATCCTTGCTTCAGGTGTTTATTGGAATTCTTAGAACAGCTAAAGTATTTATCTTGAAAGGAAAGGAAATTAAATGCACATTTTATTGGTTCAGTAATAAACAATTCTTCCTCAGATGAATGTTTCATAAGAAGGAAAAGTTACAGCCTCAATAAGTGCAATACATTTCTGGAGAAAATGTAGAGAATTTTATACTTTTTAATATACAGGGGTGGGCAAAAGTAGGTTTACAGTTATGAGTACATGAAATAAAGTTTATTCTCATATTATTATTTATTAATTACTGTATTATTGTCCATATGAACAACAGTAAACCTACTTTAGCTCCACTCTATATAAATATAAAGCTCATAGAACATCTTGTAATTGAAAACATGTCATGCTAAAAATAATAATACAGCTTTTGAAAATTGGTGTAAGGAATTCTTGCAGATCAATTATATCCAGTTGTAAATTAAATGAACTAAATTACTTGAATAGCAAACATTCAGTTTAAAGTATTTATTTACTGTTCATAGTTTTTGATTTTCTTTTTCTTAGATAAGTCCCTTTAACATTTCATACAATAAAATCTGGTGATAATCAACAACTGAACAGAATCAGGGAAATGGAGATCACATGGAGGGTTATTGGTGGGGAGAGGGAGGGAGAGAATGGGGGAAAATGTACAGGGAATAAGAAACGTAATTGGTAGGCACAAAATAGACAGGAGAGGTGAAGAATAGTCTAGGAAATGGAGAAGCCAAAGAACTTATATGTACGACCCATGGACATGAACTAAGGGGGGGGGGTGTGCTGGAGAGTGGGGGTTGCACAGTGGAGAAGGATAAAGGGAAGAAAAAATTGGGACAACTGTAATAGCATAATCAATAAAACATACTTAAAAATGAAAGTATATTATCTAATCAATTTTACTATAGTATGTGAGATGTGATGTGGGGTAAGATCCATGAAAATAAAAGTTCCTGGGATTTAAAACTTATTTCACATACACATGGGATTCATTTGTAATTTGAGGGCATTGATAGGTGACATAATTTAGTACTGATCTGGAGACACTGACCTTTGGAATATGTGACAGGCCTGGTATTATTAAAGCCCAAGGGTTACCGTCTTTCCATTCACATTCTTCTAAAGGACATCTGGTTTTCCCTAAAGGTTTTCTTCCTTCACTCTTAATGAATAGTTATTCTATACCTGAGATATTTTTGCAAACTGCACAGGCAAGGGGGAAATATACATGCAGAGTCTTCCTGGAGGGTTTAATACTCTTCAGTAATTTTGGAGGCATAATGGGGAGAAACTGCTGTGTGATATTATAGAGGATTTATGTGTATGTGTATGTGAGCTAAGTTTAAGAGAATCAAAAATAATTTTAGCTCAATTTATATTTTGGTTCCTGAGTTATGTTATTTTAACCTCAATATAAGTTTAACCTTAGAATAAAAGTTATATGTCTATATACATATCTTTCTATAGGTCAAAATACATAAAATATTATATAGGTATGCAAACTCTGTCTGGAAAAATTCCAGCCGTTTTAAATATAATGGGAATGGTTTGTGCAACATTGATGTAACCTGACAACCATGGAGAGTGGACTGGGATGTGCATGCATGAACAATGACAACTTCACTGTACCTGTCGGTGGGGGAGTAAGGCAACGAATCTGCCTCAAATGTTGCATTAAGTTTGAACACTCTTCCATGGAAACTATTCAGATGATTCAGAAGGATTTTGGGGATGATACAATGAGTGCAACACAAATAAAAGTGTGGTACAAATGCTTCAAAGGTGGTCAAGAGAATCTGTTGAAAGTGATTGCACATCTGGAAAACCTGCAATGAGCAGAACACCTGAGAATGTTGAGTGTGCACTGGCTACAATCAACAAAGATCAGTAACTAACAGTGTGAGAACTAGAAACTGACCTAGAGATTCCAAAAACTACTGTGTGTGAGATTTTGACACAAGATCGTGTCATGAACATGTCATGGCAAATCCGTTCCATGGCTTCTACTACCAAAGCAGAAGGAACATAATGCTGCACTTGTTAATTACTTGATTCAAGCTGCTACCAATGATTCCAATTTCCTCAAGAAGACCATAAATAGAGATAACCATGAGTCTATGACTATGATCAAGAAATGAAGACCCAACAGCCCAATGGAAATCACCTGGTTCTCTATATCCTAAGAAAGTGTGGCAAAGTTGCAGCAAGATCAAGACCATGGTAGCTGTTTTATGACTGGGAAGGTGATGTCCATCATGTGTATGCTTTTCCGGACCAAACAGTTAATAACGGGTGCTGCCTCAATGTTCTTCGTGGACTGAGTGATGCAACATGACAAAAATGGCAGCAACTCATGATTGGCAGCTTCATCACAACAATGCTCCCATTCATGTGTCATGTCTCATGAAGAGATTTTTGGAGAACCACCAAATCACCCAGGTGACTCAGCACCTCTACAGCCCAGATTTGGTGCCCTGTGACTTTTGGCTTTACCCAAAACTAAAGTCATCTTAGGAAGGAAAAAGATTTCAGACCATTGATGAGATTCATAGAAATGTAATGAGGCAGCTGATGGTGATTTCATCAAAGGATTTTTCAGGGTTTTGAATGGTGGGAGAGACACACGGAGAACTGCGTGAGGTCCCAAGGTGCCTACTTTGAATGGAACTGAGATGTTGTTGTCCTCTATACAATGTTTCTTGAATCTCCTTCAGCGAATATCTCTGTTTTTCATATAACATGGCTGCATACTTTCTGGACATAGCTTATATGTAGACAGTCAACTAGAAAGCTTAATATATATGAGCAATTAGTTTTGGGGTTTATTTGTTCATGTTCCACATGACAATATGAAATGTAACAAAAGGTAAAAATATAATTTAGATAGTCTTCAACTAATAGAAAACATAATTCTAAAGTGTTAATATTAAAGTTAATTTAGTGACTGTACCCATAATTTTTTGAGGTGTATTAAAATTTCCAGTTTATTCTGAGGCAGCAAGTAGTCTCATGTGTACATCACTCAGAGTCCTCTCAACCCCTTTGTTGTAGCCATTTTTGAAATCCTTGTGCTCCAGGAAGAGATACCTCAGACACTACCTTACTTAGTGGGATCAGGTACAAGTCCACAAAGCAGAAATCATTCTCCTGAGACACATTCTGCTTTAGAGAAGACTCTTGTAGTGAATGTGGGTCCTCAAACATAATTCAGAAACAGAGGGTATAAATTAGGCAGTCAATAAAGTAAAAACTAAGTCTAGGCTGTATCTTAACTCATAAATTACATTTCAATTTATTTAGACTGAGAATAAAAGAATTAAACCAGCTGAACTGTGATTTATTTCTCTGAAGACTGTAGAAGAATATTACAGCAGAAAGTGAGCAAGCTGTAGATGTGGTCTAATCCCTTTGTAAAACATACCAATACCAGGTATTTTAGTAAATAGATTAATAGTATTTGCTAGGAAGAGAGGAGTAGCTATGGGTTTCTATCAACACAATAATCTCAGTTTAGCATTGCTTATAGTAAGCAAACCTAGAATCTATGGATACAAGGCACCTCTCTCTGGATAACACCATGTGAGTGGCACAGTTCTTTGGGATGTAAAATAGAGTTCTCTCAAAATGCAAATATTCTCTTCAGGGTCAGATTATTCATACACCTCATCTAAAGAATGTATCTGCTGAATCAGAAAGTGTGTGTCTGTTGTGAAACAAAGGAACCGGGAGCTGCCCTGGATTTCCCAAACTTATTTGACTATGACCCTTGATTCTTTGTATGCTTGATTTTATTAACTAGGCCAGATCATAGGCAAGGTCTCTGATTCATGGGAGTCTAATCTGACAGTTCAATTCTTTGTGTTAGCACAGCAACACTTTTTTAGGTTGTTCAGCGCTTATTGATGTAACCGGGTGCTGGAAATCAATCAAGTTCTATCATCGGTGCCTACCAAAGTGTAATAATTTTTTTTTTTAATTTTGGAACTCTTACTGGAATTAATTTCCAGTTTGGTAAGAGGTGATGACTGTAGGGTTATTTAGTGGAACACTGAAAATATATACATTGAAAGAATGAAGAATGAAAGGAAGTATATCTGATACAGGGCAGTGTTTGGGCATGGAGAACTAAAAATCTAAACCAAATGCTGTCCTCATAATTAGAAAGACATAATGCCTAATAATTTCTGACACCTAAAATTAATTAAATGAAAGAAAACAATAAGCTCTTGCTAGTCAATGGGATAAATTATTAATTTAAGGAATTAATAAAATTTAATTAATGTTAGAGAAAATTCTACTTTGTCATTTTCAAGAAGCTATAAAGTGAACATTCGTGTGTTTGTCTGTGAGTGTGTGTGCACTTGTGCCTGGAAGAATATGTGAACTTACCCTTTCTTAAACCAAATAAGACAATTTAAACATGAAGTTGGTAGCATCTACTATCTGCTAGTGTTTGAAATTGGAAAGGATTGTCTTAATCTTTCATCTTATTCAAAAGTATTCACCTGATTAATAAATTCTTAGTGGTAATGAACATGTTGTCCTGGAAAATCTGTGCAAGTAAAAGTCACAGAGCAAACAGCCATTATACCGTGATTTATATTCCATAAAACTTAGATGTGAGTTGTCAAAAGTAATCAATGTATTTAGGGGAGGGAATAGTCAAAATTATGAGATTTTAGTTCTAAATATTTTGCTTTAGACATCTCATTAAAAGAAAACAGACTAGGGAAAACTTTTAATTAATCATTCAAGTAATAGAAGTTTTATTTAAAAAAAAAAAATAAGGCCTCTCACCTCTCCCATCTACCAGCAATTAAAAACTATAGTAAAAGTAAAGTAGATGTTAGCTATATGCCTTCTCTTAACTATTTCTGGTTTCTATGAAGTGTTTTATAAGGATTTATGTGAAAATTTTATTGTAAGTAATGTTTAAAGTATCTGTACTGCCTACCTGGCACTAGAGTTCTATCTAAGAAATTATTTCATAAATTACTTGAAAATCTAAGAGCTTTAAAATGTACATGTTCTCAATTCTGTTCCATTGATCTATGTGTCTGTTCTCATGCCAGTAATAGCCTGTTTGGATTACAGTAGCCTTGTAGTATAGTTTGATATTGGGTATTGCGATTCTTCCAACTTTGTTCTTCTTTCTAAAAATTGCTGTCACTATTCGGGGCCATTTATGGTTCCATACAAATTTTTGAAATGTTTGTTCTGTATCTGTGAAATATATCCTTGGTATTTTAATAGTCATTGCATTGAATCTATAAATTTCTTTGGGTTGTATGGACATTTTGGTGATGTTAATTCTTCAGGGGGGTGGGATCCAAGGTGGAGGGGGAGATGGGAGGGGCAGGGGGGTGGTGGGGCAAAAATGGACAAAACTATTCTTGAGCAACAATAAAAAAAATTAAAAAAATGAAAAAATAGTTTAAACCTTTCTGCTTCCTATTAACAAATTGATTAAGTATCCCACCACAAACTCAAATAACTACACAGATGTTCTGAGGTAATTAAAATTTAAAAAGCTATTAAAAGTAAGTACCTATTCAATTTTGAGTAAATATTAACAACTTAATGGAAGAGTAATAGAAAGAACTAAGATCTCATAATTTTGAAGATGAGTAATACATTTTAGACATCAAAATCAATTACTCTCTTTAAAACTGAAGTTTATTATAATGAGCTTTATATATAAATATCATCTTTAACAAGTTACATTCTTGTACACTCTTACCAGTTTTTCTACAATTAAAAATACTTAAAATGAAATTGAATACACAATAATAATAAATGTGATAATAGTAATAATAAGAAAAAACATTTGCTGTGATGCCATATGCCCCATGCTCTGCTAAATATTTTTCTTATATTATCTGGTGATTATTGCCTCTTTTAAGAATTATTGTCTGATGTCAATAACAAAGAACACAATTATATGCATAATATTATTTAGTTTTAAGAACGTCTGTATAGTAGGCAGTTTTATTTTGCTTATTTTAGAGAAGAGTAAATTTTTTCCTATGAGGAAGAAGGCAAACCATCCAAGGACACACAACTTACAGTGGTAGAGCCTCAACATGAACCCACATTGTCTAAAATGAATGTGCTTTACCACACGTTTATACTACCTTTAAGGAATGAAATAATTTCTATTCAAAACAAACAAGATCTCTAAAGAGCTTTTAATAACCAGAATGCGAAAGATATAAAATATTCCATTATTTTCTTTCAAAATTGTTTCTTCCAAATTTTTGATATTTTTACAAGACAAATAACACTCAAGTATTAATGAAGTTACACATTAAGTATAAAGATATATTCCCAAAAGGACTCTGAACTGTTTTACTTACATATCCATCTGAAAGATTAAAAGTGACAAGATTAGAAATTCCCTTGTTTCAATGTGATAATCAATATTAAAAAAGGTCAGGAATGTTAAGTTGTATTTAATCATGTTGTATTAGTTTTCTAGGGCTGCTATAAAAATTACTATAAACTGAATGGCTTAAGAGAACAGAAATTTATTCTATTACTGAATTTTAGGTGAGAGACCAACATCAAGGTGTCTTCAACACTCACTTGAGATACTCTGGAGAAAGTCAACTCTGTGCCTCTGCCATCTTGGTGGCTCCAGATGTTCTTATGGTTCCTGAGTAATTTCAGTCTCACCCCTCCTCCCCCATCTTTTCATGGTCTTTTTTCTGTGTGCCTCTTATAAAGACACTTGTTATTGAGTTGGGAACCCACTCTAAATCTAGGATGATACAATTTTGAATTTTGTTAACATAATTACATCTGCAAAGCCCCTTTTCCAAATAAGATCACATTCACAGATTTTGTGAGTTGAGATTTTGAATATAGCTTTTTGGAAAGTCACAATTCAAACCACTTCTATTTTCACAAGAAAGTCTGTTTTACTAACAGTTGGTTTATCTTTTATTTAAAACCACAATAACAAGATATTCAAATTACACTTTTCTTTCTTTTCTGAAAGTTCTAAAACACCCTAAGCTCATTCAGGTCATAAAAAAAAGTTGAAATTTTTTCTTCTCATTTTGCTTGAACCTGGATATATGCCTTTGAGTCTCTAGAATACCGTTAGTGCTTCCAGAGGTTACTGCTAGCATAGGAAGACTATGCACCTACTGACTAGGAACTGGTAATGCATTTGCCTTGAAGGAAGGATGGAGGGATCTCCCTCATTAACAGCTCTACTGAGACCCTGTAGAGTACAAATATTTGGGTAAGGCTAGGTAGGGTTCCAGTCAGGTTAATAGGGCTCAAATTCTGCTCTACCATTTTCTTGGTATGTGATTTTTGGATTTTCATCTTGTCTATATCTAGTTTAATCTAAAATGCATTACAGATGTTTAAAGGTGTTATACACACACACACACGCACACACACACACACACACACACATGCACACAAATACCTAGGCACTCTAGGGCTTAGATTGAATTTACTTGTATTTATGAAAGTGAGGAATGATTATTTCATTTGATTGTAAACATTTACCAACCTAGCACTGGCAACTTTTTCCATTTTTTTCTTTTTCTCTTCCAATTTATTTTTTGACTTGTTACACATATAAATTTACATTTACATTCTATACTTAAAAAATATCAGTTACTCCAATACATCCTTCAATCTAGAGAATAAAGTTGTCTAAATTCTTTGGTTTAAATTTCAAGTACCTTCTCACTTTGTTTCTTATATAAATGATATAAACAATGTGCATTACACATACACATAATGATATGTATGTTAAATTGTGTATAAAATAATACATAAATCCACTTTATTAACAGATACTCTGCTTACCTTCAATTCTTCAAGTTTTTAATTAACTTCTCCATATATTGCCCTAATTAAAGTGATCCTTTTTCTTTTATTTATATTGCCAATTATTTAATATATTCATTTTTCAAAGTCAACTCATGTCCCAGTTATAATAATCTCTTGATTATGACAAGAAACAATAAATGATCTATTATCTTAATATCAACATTTTGGATAAAAAATGTAAGCATTTCAATATTATTATCACAAATATTCTGTATTACAGTTTGCTTTTAAGTCTTAATCTCCCAAATAAATTGAATTTTTCTCAAAATAAGCTATATTTTATAAGCTGTTTGTTTCTTCTATAATCTAAGAAGATACTATTGTAAACTCGAGACTGTTAAAGCAAATTAAACCACTTAGATTTTGGCAATTAAAAACTCATTAATATGTTAGAGGAAAAAATATAATACCCTTGAATTAAATAAATCAACTTCATAAATTAAAAATATTACTATTTCATCTAAGAAAAAGGAACTATACCTTGGAAAAGTATACCTATCAAAACTAATGTTTCCCAATTTCCTTGGGTTCAGTGAGCCTGCTTTAAACTGTTTTCTTTGGGAATTTGTAAAAATAAAAGCTGAAGAAATGATAGGATGTGACTGAGGGACTTAAAATAAGATATAAATCTAGGGAAAGGAAAAAAAGTAAAGTCTATAATGTTACATTTTGAATGATAGAGTTTAAGTAGTCAGGAAGAGTTTTCTATTATGATATATTTCAAAGCTACAGTTTAAGGATAATACAAAATTGACCAAAAGGGGATGAGATATGAGGGCAAATGGTTATTGATTAGTATTATGTTATTCTATGAAAAAAACAATAATTGACATTAAAATAGACTTCATTATACTCTTATTTTGATAGAAAGATTAAAGCTCTCTTTTCTCTAGCACTAGATCTAAATTTTCTGCAGGCTTTCTATAAATCGCTGTCAAAGATTGTAATACCTTGTTTCTGGACCTAGCCATGTTTACAGAACATTTTGTCAAATATCTCTGACAGTCTAGTTTGAAATCTTGCTTTACATTTTGGTTTGATTTATCATTTAGTTGCAATGTAAATGATAATAGTTTTAAGCTTCATGTACGAGGTGGGACACCCCCCAAAATAGAATTATCTTTTGGAGGGTGGGCTCCTGGTAGTAGATGCTTTCCCCACTTGGTTGAGTTTTCTAGGAACCCATCTGTATCAGTGTACCAGCTGGCCTTGTTGGGAGAGGCTGAGTTTGACTTCAGTGAATTTTTTTTTTTGAAAAATCTTTCAGCGCCTTTGCCCATTTCACGATGGGTGATTTATGAGCACACCTGCTGACACCGTGCTGAGTGTTCAGCGGTTTTTCACCATAAGTGGCATGACCCCCCTTCCCTATTCACCAGATATCACCTGGGCAACTTTTTCTTGTTTGTTTTCCTGGATAAAAAATGCCCTCAAAGGGAAATGTTTTGCCAATGTTGAAGAGGTGAAAGAAAATGGCAGAAGCACTAAAAGGCATCAAAATCAGTGAGTCCAAAAACTGTTTTGAGCAGTGGAAAAAACATCTCAATAGGTGTATTGTGTCAAATGGAGAGTACTTTGATGATGGCTGAGGTTCAAATATGTAAGAATAAATACACACATTTTTAAAAATCAAATTCCTGTTTTTCTGGGTCCCCTCTCCTATACATTTAGTTTTACATTTTTATGTTTATTTCTCCTTTTTTTCCTATTTTTATTCCTGATAATTTTAGCTTAGATAATTAACTATGATATTTATGTGTTATATACACTTCCATAAAATTCACTTATATATGCTAATATTTTCAATGTTTTAATTAGCTAATTTAATTAGTATAGCAACTAATTTTCTTATAGCTATATTTTTATGTTCATGCCTATTCTAATGATTATAGACAGTTCACAGGTGATGTGGCTAAAGAAATTTCAGGATCTAGGATCAAATTCATAAAGTGAATATGAAATTAATTTTAATTCTGAGTTTTAAATTCATTCATTATTATCAGGCAATACTATATTGGGTAATTATTCTAATTCCCAAGTGAATGATTAAAAGTTTTTCTTTAGCATTCTAATGGCGCAAGTGAGTTTTGAATCTTATCTCAACACTCTTGATTTGTTTGATGGATGCTTTAGATGTGTTTTTACTATTTGTAAACACATCTAATAAAGAATTTGTACTTTAGCATTGATCATTTGTAAATACTTTAAAGAATGACAAAGCCTTGGTCTATTTGAAAAATAGTGAATGAGACAAAATAAAATGTGACTTTAAATTGTATTATTTGTAAATAAGATTGCATGACTGTTTTGCCTCATTAAAATTCACTGTTTGGATTTTTTCCTCTTAAGCTGTTATTTTTGCTTAAACTCTTAAAAAAGCTTTTCTTTGGGAAATATGGCTGTCAATACCTAAGTCACATATGATACCAAGAAAATAATGGAAAAATGAACACTTTCTTAGGCTTTTTTAATATAACTAGAAATCAAGGAAGAGAGAAACATTAAGTCATCTGTGCAAAATGTGTTAAAAACAGTGTATTTAGTGAATTGCACAAAATATCGAATGTGTGGAATTGATGATCTTTACCACAAATTTAAAAGAAACATACCTTGTAAATATAAGATCTAAAATATTTATTTTATGTTCTTTCCTAACTCTGTAAGATGTCTCATTAAACAAATATTTTAAACCAATTGTGTGATTAAGGTATTCTTTAGTCTTTATTTTAATTAATTTCTGATAAATTAAAGTATTCCACGTTTTTGAGATTCCTTCCATCAAAAAATTAAGCTTATTTTTATACAAATTAAACCCATAAATCTAATATTCTTCCAATACAAAGAGAGTAATAAAATTTTTAAAAATGGTATGATTGTCAACTTTGACCTACTATAACAAAATACCGTAAACTGGGTGGCTTAACAACAATGGGATTTATATCTCACAATTCTGGAGACTGGGAGTCTGAGTTTAGAATGCCTGCAGGTTGGGCTCAGGGGAAACCCTTTTCTGGGTTGCAGGCAACTGACTTCTCACTGTATCCTGACACCATGGGAGAGAGAGCTATCTAGTTCACCTTCCTTTCTTAAAAGGGCACTAATCACATTCATAAGAGATCTGCCCTTGTGACCTAGCCACCTACAAATAGCACCACATTAAAATTAGGGTTTTAATATTTGAATTTGGGGGGTACACAAACATTCAGTCCACTGCAAAAACACTGAGAGTTTCCAAGGATGGAGAGCAAATAGGACAATCATATACTGCTGATGGAAACCCAAAAACACACTCACACACTCTTTGACACTATCTACCAAAACATAATATGCACAAAGTCTATGTATGACCCAACAATTTCATACCTGGTATACACCCAAAAAGTAGTGCAAAGTATATTTACCAAGAAATACACAGAAGGATATGTATCACAACACTATTAATAATAGCCAATACTGAAAAAAAAAATCCTTTCAACAATAGAATGGATAAAATTATCAGAAGATCACAGCACGGAATATTATGTAACATTGAAAATGAATAATCTATAAATATAGACAACAGTGTAGATAGACCTCGCAAATGCAACAGAGTGTATATAAATTTCAAAAGTAGGCAAAAGAAGTCTATGGTATAAGAAATCAAAATAGTAGTTACCCTAGGGGTTAGGGGTTAGAAACTAGAAGAACCCAACAGACTTCTGGATTAGTGGTAATGTTTCTAAATTTCTGTACTGTTTACATCAGTAATTTGTGAAAATTTAGCATGCTGTGTATTCACAATATATGTGGTTTTCTATATTAACACTATGCATGTTATGCTTCAATAAATTAAAAAAAAAACAAACAAGTTTTAAGACCTTCAGGTGGTCTTGAAACCACCTCCCACTTTCTCAATTGAATCTCTTGATGGTATGATAGCTCCAGTAATAACTTGCCGTGTAGCCATGAAAGAACTACTATGGCAAAGACCATACAGTCATACAGTGATAGCAAAGTTTTTCTGGTAACTTTTATGAAATAATAAATAATTATTAAAGACTTTGAAACCAATGAGTAGTGGTAAAAGACACCTAAAATACAGAAAGAGCTTTGTGTTTGGACAATGATGTTTCAAGAAAGTATTTGCAAAAAAGTCAAAATGCCTGGAACACAGACGGAGTTTTAGACTTGAAGAAGTTGTTGTTGAGAGGACTTAAAGGATGGCAACAGATATTTTATTGCAATGGTAGAAAAAAGATGATTTCTATGCAGTGGCATAACATTTAAACGGAGTGTAGGAAATGCAGTTAATGAATTGGTTGTATCTAGCTACTATTGTAACACAAGACTTGAAGATGTCACCTGAATTCTTGCTTCCTATAGTAAAATGTGAGACAAGATGGAAAGTTAAAGAAAGAACTATTAAATAAAAAAGTCAGACTCAATAGTTTTGAATGTCCTCACCTCTTCAGACAGTATTTGATAGTAAAACAAAAATATGACTCCCAAACGAAGTTCAAATACAGGGTCCTGCAAAAAAGACAAAAGTGAGGTGAGGGGAACATGGTCCAAAGGTAAAGACAAAAAACCTCTAAAGATTTTAAAGGTATAGATCATAGATCCTCTCACATAAGTGTTTCTAAGAAGAAAAAGGGCATTTTCTCTCACCAGAAGGCCAATGTACAGAAAGTCTTATCTGAAAAAGCTTTTCAAGATAAGGCTTTTGTCTAATTCAGTACCCTCAACAAATCTGCAGAACATCCACAAACTTCTAAAAAGAGTTACACATGTAGAAACATCACTAGCATTTACTAAGGGAGACAGATACAGTACAGAGCAGAGAGTCCTTTTTGGACCCTCTGAATTATACCAGCAGTAAATAGGCTGAAATTGTAGGAAATGCAAGCTAAAGGAATCATGGAAAGGGAAGAATAATTCACAGCATGGAACTAAGATTCCAAAGGATGACACAAAATCAATGGAGAATGATCTCAGGGACTTGCAACCCATTCAAGAAACTTGCAACATTTATCTCATTATACAGCAGAACTGATATGAGCCAGTGATTCCTTTTATCCTCCAGTTGTTCCCATTTTTACACAAGAATGTCTGCAACAATTATACTATGTCCATCCTACCATTTTCTGTTGCATGTGTGAGAGGGCAGATAGCTTGCTCCCTGAATTTCACAGGTAGAGGTCAAGTAGAACAGTATCCAAGAAATATTTAAGGAACCAGGGAACCACTTTCAGATTAGGACCTGCCATAGGAAACAGTATTCTCAATTTTAAGTAGGTGATTTTTGAAAACCTCTGAAGAGCGTAAGTGCATTTTTCACATGAAGGCAGGAAGCAAGGGGGGCCTGGAGGCAGACTATGGTAGGCAACCTTGAAAATGGCCCTCACTTCTCCCAGCTCCTGGCATTTATAGCCACGTATAGGTACAACCCATTTATTCAGACACTGATTATTGATATGTTACAATTTTAGTAATACAAAATGCTGAACTATGTTGAAAGATTTGAGATATGGGAAAAATAAGTAAAGGAAAAAAATGAAAAGGAAAGTTATTCATCAATCTATCAGTTAAACCAACCATGCTTTAAATGTTTCATGTACTTCCTACCATTTGGTTATGTGTTGTTGTTTCTTCTTTTCTACAGGTTAATAAGATACTCATAAAATGGTGATAAACATTTCATATTTCATCAACTGCTAGCAATTGTGCACAATTTTTAGTAATTCCATAGATAACAGTACATAATGCTTTCTTTTCTGAAGTTAAGATTTTGCTTCTTTGTAGATATGATACGTAAACTCAAAGTAAAATTACTTGGTCTAGTGCGATTAATATATTAGGACACTTGATTCAAATCAATCTCTTATCACTAGATGCATAGTTATGTATTAAATTATTTTTATTATTGCAAAATGCTATGGCACATTTTTCAAATATATATTGAGAGTTATATTTTCAAAATAATTACCTAGTAGCTCATGAGCTTCTATTGATAATCCTGCCATTGTTAACTATTTAAAGACTATTCCCTTCACAAGTGTATCCAAATTAATTTTACAAATGCCTTCCATATGTACATAGTTTTGTAATTAGAAGATAGATTCATTTCTAGAAATATGCAAAGGCATTATGGGAAAAACCAGAATTATCAAACAGGGTGATATAATTTTTGTTAGTATTATTTGTCTATAAATATAGATATTATTGATATATCTTGAAAATTCCACTGAGCTAAATTCAAAATGAGAGAAAAAGAAGTTTTCAACAAGAAAAGGTTCATTACAATACGGTCTATTCTTTTAAAGTTAATAGTGTAAAGTTGATATTCATTTGCGTCTGTATGATTGGTATGTTTATAAAAATAACCTGCTACATTATAATCACATCTAATACATTGTATTAATTGTGTCTTTATGGCTTAATAGAGTTATTTTTCCCCAAAGCATTCAACTTAGACAACATTAATGAGATCAGACTTAATTTGCAGTAGACTCAGTGAAATGAAAAATTAAGTTAGCTTGATTTACCACAATTGGCCAAAAGGCCAAACTAAATTCTTTTTTAGGTGAATTCAATGTCTCTATAAACCTGTTCTCTTAAAACCTAATACACTTGCAGCTTGCCCAAGCAATTAAGTTTTTTTATTATTGTAGTTTTGTATGTACCTTCGATGACATTAACCAGCTATGATATTGGGCAAGTTGCCTTACTTAATTCCCTGAGACTCAGTTTTTCATTTTCTACAATGAAATTAATATTTACTTTGTACTACTTTTGAGAGGATTCAAGTAAGAGACTTCTTCACAATGCCCAGCAGAGTGCCTCCCACATGATAAGCACTTAATGATTTTCAGATATCATTATAATCAATTTTATTTAATTATTTACTTCATTATTCTACCCCACCCCCATTTCTCTCTCTCACCTTCTTAGATACCATGTCTTATAATGCCATTTGTCGATGTTTTCTTCCACGGATGCCCATGTCCATTTTCCAGTGTTGGCCTATTTTTTCTTTAGATATGTTTATGAACTCAATTTATTTGCAGTCATGCTTCACAGAGAGAGAACAATTCTGTATTTTACAAATGACCTTTTATACCTAAAAATGATTTATTGAATGAGCTGGAATACTAAGCTAGCAGAAGTCAACTTTAAGTTTTATTGTTTTCACTCATCTTTTATGCTGCTCTGTCAAAGCATCCTTCCCTGGCTCAAAAGCTTTGCCATATCCTTTAGTCTTATCCCTGTTCACTTTATTTATTAATATGTCATATTATTTTCATATTAAAGAGCACACTCAAATCTAATATTAAAGCTTCAATTGACCCTCCAATTTAAGCTTTTCACTCCCCTCACATAACTCCACCTGGACTTAGTTTTATGCCTGCAGTGAGGACAGGGTGGGCAATGACAGGATTATCATGTTTATCCCATTTTCACTTTTATTCTTTCTCCTCATTTACTTTTAGCCTCCAGACCCCATGATGGAAGGAAACAGAGGAAAGGGGGTTAAGGGGACTTGTTAAAATCTGATCCTGAAACCTCTTGTCGTTCTTGGCTTCCTGAGGTTATTCTGTGAATTTTCGAGTGTCTTTGTGAGAAAAGTCCACTGCATTTCTTTCTGACACAAGTGGTTTAGTGTCTTACTGAACACCTTTTCCAAACACTCCCCAGTAGTCTTTTTTGATATGGTGACTCACATTGGCACTTGCCTTACTTGAACTGCAGTATTTTCCAGTAAATCAAAATCAGCTACTTTGCATGTAGTCCAGTTGAATGAGAATCCCTGCCAAAATGTAGAAGATCAGGTTGCATTCTGTTGTCATAGGTGACTACACTGAGTCCCTTTCATGTAGACTGATCTAGGAAGGGGTTCAGGCACTTTTCTCCAGTGGGCACAGGTCATAAATGCCAATAATTTTTCTTTAAATCATCTCTCTTCTTAGTTGGAGGACTGGAAGAAGGGGGCATGTGCTCACAGATCCCAATAAAAGGAAGGAAAGAAAACTGCTTAGCATTCAACAAATATCTTCCAAATAAATGCCCACCATTTGAACTTTTTAAACCAATATTACTTTCTTTCATATACTCTCAACTTGAGTGATAAACTTATGACCATCATCTGACCGTGATTCACCATTATTTTCTCAAATTTCAAGGGTTTTAACCAAAATTCTGAAGAAATAGAAATATTTCACTTAATATACTTCTATCTTTTCATGCTTTTATTCATTATATATTCAATTCATAATTTTAGTCTGAGCACTAAATCTTAATCCCATTATATCCAAGTACTGGAGAGATAACAGTTTATTATATGTCCCAATACTGATAGTTGCTAACAGCTTTTAGTTACAATTCAGTCACTAATTAACTGAATTACTTAAATAAAGATAATAATGACAGAAGTATTAAAGTCTAAGAGCTTTAAATCTGGTCATATTTGTACATGCAGCAAATCTGCTGAGTTTTCATTATTACTCCATTTATAAATTGTGTGACCTCAGAGTATTTAATCTCTCTACACTTTAGTTTCTGTACTTTGAGAATAATAAGGCTGCACAAATTGTGATAATTATCTCAGAACATTCACGTTAATCCTTTAGCTCAGTGGAGCAATATAAACACTCAGCACATCATGCACCTTCATACTTTCTCTGAATAACATCCCCCCACTACTACTTTCCTCATCTCCTTTTTGTGGAACCCCCATTGTGTATAGTAATATTGGAGGTAAGGCAGTGCTGCCTTCAGAACCATAGGAAGCCAGTTTTTCCAGCTCCTTCTCTGAGCATGGTCACAGGGATGCATTGCAGAGATGGGCAACAACTCCTTTTTCAGGTACTTATTAGAGCTGGAGGTGGACGGGTAAGAAGAAAAGCCATTGCAGAGGCAAACAATGTGCAGACCACCACAGGACCACTTGTCTTTTGCTCTTCTTGACCACCAGGTAATTTTTCCATCAAATGGTCTCCGGTCTCGTCTCTTGTCTTTCTTTTGAACTTCTGACTTTCTCTATTTCTTTATTTTTATACTAAATTGATTGGGGTAGCATTGGTTACTAAAATTATATAGATGTCAAAGGTACATTTCTATGATGCATTATCTGCATATTGCATTGTAGGTCCACCACCCAAAGTCACCATCTATTTGATCCTCTTTACCATTTACTACTCTCCAACCCCTTCTCTCTGGTAACTACCACACTGTTGTCTGTGTCTATGAGTTTTTGTTCACCTGTTTTTCTTGTTTGCTCATTTGTTGCATGTTTTCTTAAAATATCTAGAACCATTTCCTGAGATGGACAGTGAAGAATCCTGACAGATTCAAACATTATTATTGTTTGCTTTTGTGCCTTCAATTTTCTCATGAGAAAAAGGTCCGTATAGCAGAGAATTCAAAATTTATTACTGTATGTAGACAACTTGTTTCTATAACTGCATCATTGTGTCTTCCCTGTGTTTTTTTAGCTCCCTTTTCCCTGTTGATCTTCCTCATGAAGATTTCCTCAAATTTCAGGTTCTGCTCCTTCTCTGTCACATAGTTATTCCTTTTTGGCAGTGACTTCCAGCAATTATTTTCCCAGGAGACTTTTTCAAAATATCTGTATTTCTAACTTGAGTTTTGTACTTTATTTATCTTTCTGGTAATTATAGAATGTTCATGTTAGGACATTTAGAAAATAATTAAAAATAAATATTACTCAATTTGATTGTACCTCTTTCTTCCACAAATAACTTCTTTTCAATACATTCTCTATCTTATTAAGCAACCCTATGTTCTATTAGTGATCCATGCAGGGAAGTTATATTTTTTTTCAAATTTGCACAGCCAATTACTTGCAAATCCTAGTGCTGCAACTTGACAAAATTTTTACATTGTCCTTTTCTTTGCAGTAATACTGTTGCCTAAATTTGGAGCTCATTATTTTTTTCCTGAATTGTTGGGTTTGATTTCTTACCAATTTTTATGCCTCCAATGTCTACTTTCAAAATACATGAATTATACAGTCAGCCACCAAAATAAGCCTTCTAACCAGAAACCTAGACTTACCTATTTTTTCTCTTTTCCTCAAACAACTTCAGTGACACCAGGCTGCATATGTTAAAAGCTCACTTATGCCAGCAATACCATTTGTATTTGGAGTAAGTTATAACTGGGAAAATATTTTTACTGTTATATCATCACAAATACACATGGAATTCCCTTTCATCATCACAGCTTGAAAGTCTTCTCTTTCTTTTTGGTTCTTTCTCCTCTTCATTTCTGCCATCTCCCTAGTTCTTTCTACTTTTAAACCGTTTTTCCAGAGCAATGCTTTTTATGTCTTGGGCATCATATTGTGGTTTCATTTGGTGGGGCAAAAGCAATGTATTACTTGTCACAGAACCATGGTTTCCTCTACAAACCACTATATCAACCCTGGACTGCTCCCTTCAGAATATTTTTTACATGATAGAGAAATGGACTTGTATTTTGTTCCCCAATAGTATTTTATGTACCTGATCCCAATCCTAAGTACGATATCTTCCACTTCTCTACTTATGTCCTCTCTATCCCTGTTACATATGCATGCAGATACACATAACTGAAAGCACAGTGGTAAACTGGAGCCAATTCAAAGAGAGAGACAGCTGGGTGCACCTTACCCTAACTGTATTCAGTGACACCACATTGAAATCTTGAAATTAGCCTTGGTTGGCATTTACACCAGAGAACTTAACAAACACAACTTATGAGGTCTTTTATTCATATTTTTTAAAACCTAGACCACGGTTGTTAAACTCAATGCACTGCTACAACAGTCAATCATTCTTGGTCTGCAGAACATACTTTCCCATTTCTTTTCCCTCATTATTTATCTTTCTTCAGAAGACTGTCCATCTATCCCATGTCCATGTCACCATGCAAGGTAAATATCAACTTATTTTCCAAGACCCTGTACAAGAATGATCACTTTACAATATGTTTTCCCATTTAACCATTTATTTCTGAATTATATTCAACTACCTCAATCTCCCATTGTAATTTCTTTGTTTCACTACATTACCATTAGAGTTTTCTTTGCATTATTATCCTCCTACTCTTGTTCTCCCTGGATAGAAGAACAAGTATATTAGTCCTTTTTACACTAGTCAAAGAGCCTAGCAAAATTCACTGTACTCAGTTGAAACTGAACAAAACATTGCTGTGTTTAATTGGCTTTATTACTAGTTTGGAAGTATCTGTCTATAAAGTATATATTGTTATTTTTCTTAAGGCTCTTTAATATACTGCTAGCTCCACAGAAAAGTATATATTTCTGGTTTAGGTTATTATTACTATTATTATTTTACCTAAGTGCCTCAAATTAGTCAATATTTCGCAGCATAAATTCTAAACAAATGCAACGGTCTCTGAACTCAGCTTGTCTGACTTTTTAAAAATATATATTTATTAATTCATTTCTTATTTATTTACATATTTATTTATTTATTTTAGAGAGAGGTGAAGAGGAAGAGAAAAAGGAGAGAAGCATCAGTGTGAGATAGAAACATCTATCACTCATCCTTCATGTGAACCCTGACTGGGGACTGAACCCACAGCCCTGGCATATGCTCTGACTGGGAATCAAACCAGTGGTCTTTTGCTTTGTGGGATGACACCCAATCAACTGAGCCACACAGGTCAGGGCAGTTTCTCTGACTTTTTGAAATCACAACTTTTCTCATGTTCTACTTCATTAATATGATTTAAGTTTATATATGCATGGTATGATGATAAAATACAAGCTGATAGTATCAGAAAAAATTTATTTTCATTCTTTATTTCATATTGTCTTTACTAAGCACCTATTTAAGAACCTAAAAATACTTTCAGTAAATAGTAGGTATCATTGTATTTTTGTATTAATTTTGCATTATATTTTCATTACGTGTTTATGTTTCTTATTTATTTGTCCAAGTCATTTGTTGTCCAAGTAGAGAGAGAAAGAGAGAGATTATGAGAAATTGATTCTCATGCTAATGGAGACTGACAAGTCCCCAAGTTGTACAGTTGGCAAGCTGGGGACCCATGAATGCTCCTAATATAGTTCTAGTCCAAGTCCAAAGATCTGAGAACCAGATGAAGAGAAGGTATAGCTCCAGTCTGAAGGTTGTCATTCTTAATTAAGAGCCAATGATTCAGTTTGAGTCAGAAGGCAAGGAAAAAATGATATACCACTTCAAAGGAATGAGGAAAGAATAATTCCCTGTTAAGCTACAGGAGAGTCCGTCTTTTTGTTCTATTCAAACCTTCAGTTGATTGCAGGAGGCCTACTGACATTGTGGCGAGCGACCTGCTTTACTCGGTATATTGATGTTACTATTCATCTTATCAATGGCATCCTCTCAGACATACCCAGAGTAATGTTTAACCAAATGTCTGAGCACCCAGTGGCTCTGTCAAGATGATCCATATTATTAACAATCACATTATCATATCATTCACTATCTCTGATCAATTCTTGATAGACTCTTCTTTCTATGACTGTTCTTTAAGGGTTATTCTTTCCCAGGTTTTATACTAAACCCTTCTTGATGCTCTAACACAAATACATAACAAAAAGGGTTGAATAGTTAAGTAAGAATAAAATTTATTATAACTCTTACTCAGCATTTTTATATATATTATTGAACAGATAACACGAGGAACAAATGATCCATTATTTTTTTAAGAGACCTGATAACAGATGCAGTTCCCCAAATTACCCCATTTCTCCCATATTTGAACCAGCTTAGTTTCAAATTTAAGGTGAGGTTCATTTGAGAGAATGATTAAGCAAATGAGCCATTTCAGAACCACATTTTCATAAATCTACAAATCGTTTTTTTTTTAATTAAGTAACTTACCCTAGGAATATGCTGCTATAATATTTTATAATTAAGGACAATTAACTGTCTTTCTGATGGTAAATAAGATGAGTATCTTTTCCCAAAAGGCTGATTTTTAGTATGTTCATGAGGAATTTATATTGAGGTAATTCCTCTTCCCAGAGAGTCCTGAGAGGTAAGAAATGAGCTAAAAGTTTTCACTTGACCCTAAAATAGGAGGATTATACTAGATTATCTGGGTATGTCCAAGGTAATAACATGAGTCTGTAATGGGGTATGAATGTGCTATTCTACCTATATTAGTCTAACTAGCCATAGAACAGAACTAAAAAGAGAACATAGTAACAATGTAAGCTGACAAAAGAATTTATAAAGCTATGCATGTTAATCTTAGTAAATGTTAAGCCCAGTGTGTTAGTTTAATCTGATTTTTCTCTCAAAACTAAAGCCTGAATTTTAAAGGATTTTTTAGTATATTTTGCAGTTCAGGAGTTTTTGTGAACCTAGGAGGCAGCCTGGCCTCAAGGCCTGGCTTACACTGACTGCTTCGTCAACAGGAATTCAGCTGTCAAAAAGCCCAGATGGCCAGCTCAAGGATGGTGACCATAAATATCCATTTTAAAGCCAATAGGAAGACATCCTGTATAACTTATACATCCTGCATATCCCACACAAAATTTTATGCTAACCAGCTAAATAACCTTCTGGTTAAATAACAAATAATGAAAGTATTTCCCCCCAGGGTCAGGAAACAGGATGTATGCCTTAAAACAAAGACCAGGTTATTTATGACTGCCATAAATTGCTAACAGCCTTTTTTGAGCATATTGTAGAAACCAGCTGTCCTGGGTCCTGCCTGGGCCTGGGGCAGCTTGAACACCAACCAGGCTTTGACTGACATTAAAGATCCATATCAGGAGGAGTAAGGGCACTGCCTGCATGTCTACAGCCCTCTTCCCCTGACTTCTCTGTTCTGTTTTTTCTCTCCCTCCTGAAAACACCCTTGCCTGCATTGGGATATTAAGATAGACTTTGGGACAGGAGTCTTCCATCTTCACAGGTGGCTGGCACATAAATAAACATCTTTACTTCTCACCAGCACCTGTCTCTCAAGTTTGATTTTCACTGCAGCAGGAAGCTGAATCTGCATTTGGCTTCAAGGTCTGCAAAGAAGAAGAGAAAGAGGAAGACAAGAGCAAGAGAAATGTGGCAGTAGGAGTTGTTGAGATATTAGAAAAGTGAGAGAAATTTGACCTACCATTGCTGTAGTGATTGCCATTTGAAAAGCATGAAAAGGAATACAGGCAGTTTCCAGGAGTAAAGGTTGACCCTCGGCTGACAGCCATGGAGGAAATGAGGACTTCAGTCATACAACCACAAGGACCAGAATTGGGATATCAACATGAATGAATCTGGAGACAGATTCTTCCCAACACCTCCCAGTAAGGGACTAGCCAACTGACATCCTCATGACTTTGTCAAATGTGGAATAGAAAAACTATCCAGTCAACCAGGTCTTCTTACCTACAGAACTATGAGATAATGAATTTGCATTATTTTGTTTTATTTTTCACTGATTCAAGATAAGTTTAATGGTCATCACTAAATAACTTTTAGAGATTTCAACATTATGTAGTTGGCTTGGTCTGACATTGTTACAAAGTATAAGATATCCATAAAATTTACAGAAGATAATAAGCCATATAAAATAGAAAATTACAATAAATTACATGAATGAATATATTAATTCTGGTAGATGCAACTTATAATCCCTTAATGGTTTTCCCCCACCCCAACAAGGGAAGTTTCTCTCTGATCCTTAAAAAATTGATGCTACAGTAAATTAATCATAGCTTGTTATAGTGATTAGTTTATTGGGAAAATCTTGCTAGGGTTTACATAAAAGTCTAAAGTAAACAGCCCCCCAATATACAGATATACTGTATATACTGTATATATATACTGTTTGGGACATAGAGACACTATAAAAGACATGGACCTGGAGAATATTCTGCTAAGTATAATAAGCCAGTCAGTGAAAGACAAATACCACAGGATCTCACCTGTATGGGGAATACAAGAAATGCAACAAACTAACAAAACAGAAACAGGAGTGGTGGGGAAGGTGGGATGAAAGATGGCGAAGGATTTAAACAAAGAACATTTATGCATGACCACAGACATGGACAATGATATGAGGATTCACTGAGAGAAGGGAAGGGGTGGGGTTGGGTGGAGGTGGGTAAAGGGAGAAAATGCAGGGACAGTGAAAATCACTCAATTTACGGTAATTTGCTAGACAGCCATGGAAAATTAATGCAGTGTCCAAAACTGAGCTTGTTTTCTTCCTACTCCCTTCACCCAATTCTCGGCTCCTTGTTCTTTTTCCTTTTACAATCTCATCCATCTGTTTTTAGGACAAAAAACAGCTCATTTTAATTTTTCCACTGTGAAATCCAATCAGTAATAAACCTGACACTTTTTTTTCCTTCCATTTTAATGGGAAAACCCTTGTTTTATTCTTTACCCTACTTTTTTTCTTTGAGATAACTTGTCTCTCTGTTCCTTCCTCTTTTTAATCACGGAAAGGAATTCTGTCTCCCCTGCCTGCCAACTGTTGGAGGCAGCCAGACAACTGCACTCAGAGCAAGGGTTGCTTCACACCCACCACACACTGGCAGGCAGGAAGGAGGCACTGATGATGGCTGTTTTTTTGTTTGTTTGTTTTGTTTTTTGTTTTACCTTTGTTTGTTTCCTGCTGCTTTTCTTGTATCCTTCTTAGGTTTCTCGTTCTTCCATTTAGAGTGCCTGCACTCACTAGCTCTGCTGTCACCGTGTGATCCTGAGCCTGGGCTTTAGAGCCTCCTCGGCCCCAGTGATTGACGAGTGACACCCAGCCAAGGTCACCCAGCACCGGAAGCTACACTGGGGAGTGGGATACCGGGCCTGAGGCTGTTTTGGGAGTGTGAGAAAATGCATTGTTCTAGAAATCTGATGGCTGGGGGTCGTGCCCAGGGCTGATGGTCCTTATCCATCTACCCAGTAGTGGTGTGCACAAGTGCCCAGATAACCAGACTTGAGAGCTACTCAAGGAAAAGGGGTAAAGGACCCATGCCACGAAATACCAAAGCTTATCTAAACCTCCTATGAAATGTTGAATGTACCTGTTGTGAAAAAGATTAAGATTCTCTCAACCCCACTGCTTCCTGTTTGCTCTCCTAGGGCCCCTGTAAAGACTCATAGTGGTGCCAAGGACAGCAACCCACAGAAAAAGTGGCAGCAGGCAGCTTAGTCTGCACCCCTCTGTGCCTTGAATCAGGCAAGCCACGCTCCTAGCGCTTGCTGCCGCCTCTTTTACTATTGTGTCCGCCTCTGCCACTGGTGTCATTTCCCAACTGAAACATTCTTAAAAATCACTCAATTGTCTTCATTCTATCTGCTATGCTAGTTTATTCACCATCTTCCCTTTTCTTAATATCTAAAGTGCTTGTATATTCTACCTTAATTCACTGTCTCTGTGTTTGCTAACAAAGTAGTCTCCCAGTCACTCCAGTAGCTATAAAAAAAAAAAAAAAGGAAGGAAGGAAGGAAGGAAGGAAGGAAGGAAGGAAGGAAGGAAGGAAGCCAGGAGCCCTAAAGTGGTTAACACGTCTACTCCTAACAAGAGGGGTGGAGGGACAAGAAAAAGAAAAAAAAGGATACCCTATTGACAGACAGATGCCAGAAGGATATAGAATCTTTTTCACAGAATAGGTGCAATCAAACCAATGGAATGAATTTTTTTTGATGCTTCTGTGCACATCAGTAACAGAGAATGTGAAATTACAGCAAACTCATCCTCGAAAGAAAAAAGCAGCTATATCCTTAGAACTCTCTGGGATTAAGTTCTAGGTTATACCAAAAACAAGCAGTCCCTCCAGCCAGAGTGTCACCTGGGTATGAGAAAAAAAGGAACAAGATGGATATCAATTACATACTCGGTATAAGCTACAACAGCAAAGACTATAATTTATTTCACTAAATATCCTTCATTAAGTCTTTCAAGATATTGGAGCTGCCAGTTTTAATGTGCCTTAGATATAGATTGGATTTCATGGAGGGCAGAACATGAATAGTGCAGGTGTTGATTATATATGACATCACTTTGGCGCCACTATGATTTGCTCAGACTCACTTATCTGTTTTCTCCATCCATCTGCAATAACCAGTTTACATGGGTCACAATCAGCTTCACATTGGTGCAATATAACAATACCCTTCCTCAGGATCATGCAATACAGAAGTGCAAGGGAGTGAATTATTCATGAGGGTGAACTTTTGACCCACTTAAAATGAATTCCTATAAATAAGTGCAGCCATCTTTCTTCCCAAGATGGATGGTCCCGGGAATATTTAATACATCTCCACAAATGGTGTCATGAGATAAGAGAGGCAGCTACTTAATGCTGAAATTTTGCACATTATTTTCTCTCTAATATGCTCTTTCTAATTCTTAATAATTTGGGTGTTACATTCTCCAATAAAGTGATTTTAGAAGTTTGAGCTCCATATTCTTCTTACTCTATAAAAGTTTAGACTCTTGTGAGAATTGCAGACCAACCTCAGAGTATCTTTTAGTTCTTCCTTTGTTCATTTAGAAAACAAAACTTAGTAAAAGGACATGAGATAAAATAATAAAATAAAATAAAAAACCTATACTCATTCAGAGTAGAATGTATGGAATGAGTCAAGGATATAAGGAAAAATATTAATGGAAGCAGAGTCTTCAGCTCTTTGAAAACTAAACTGAAGGTATTATCTCATTAGTGGCTAGAGATTCATTGATAATTTTTGAGTTTGGAAGTCACATTTTGAAAGCTGTTATTTAGAGAAATCAAATACTCATTTAGGAAGGAATGAGGTAGAAAATGATTTGTGTATGGTTGCCAGAAGAGAAGCTATTTCAGTAATCCAGGTGTGAGATGATGAGCTCCAGACAGAAGGTGGTGTAAGTTAGCAAGTGAATAAAATGACAAATGTAACAAAATAAAATGATATATTTAAAGCCACTTAGAAGGAAGGGTTGGCAAGATTTGATTGCTTATTAGAAATAAGTTGTAAAAGAAAGAATTATACCAAAAATAACTTTAGGAACATCAAATGGTGCACAGATGACTTGCTTTCTGAAACTCGTATATTTTTTTTCCTATTTTGTAAAGCAGATGGCCATATTTAAAGTGGTTCTATGCATTAGACCAAATGTACATTTAAGAATTAATAAAGTTATTCAAGAATATATATTAATTGAGAGTATATTTTAGACCAGGTACTAGGCACTAGGCTAGGTGTAATGAACAACGGGTGACAGTGAATAAAACAAGCATAAAATACCCGACTTAACTGGCATTTATTCCAGTGTGTGTGGGTGAGGAAGATAAGTCAAGATTGTTAGTTAATTTTCATAACATTTAGAAATTATAAGTGTGCTGGAGAAAAAGAGTTTGCAAAGGGTATCACAAGTGCTGGATAAGGAAAATTTTGAGTAGGGTGGTCCGGATAAGCCTCATGGAGAGGGGACATTGAACCAAGCCTGGAAGTGAGCCAGTGGGATATATGAGGATGGGTTCTCAGGGCAGAAGGAAGAGCTAACAGGAAGATCCTGAGGCAGACTTAGGAAGGGAGCAGGAGCCAACTCCCAGAGACTCCAGGCATAATTTAGACAATGTAAGCTTCTAATAGGATTTATGATAATACCCATTAAATTTTGAGCACATGCTTGATTTCTGACACACAACATTGTTAATGGCTTAGTTTGTATTTTATTCTCCAGACTTAAAATTACTTATATGTGAGAGATGCTTGCAAACAGCTTAAAAAATAGACTGGATTCTAGTCATACTCATTGTTAGGGTGGTGGCATGAGTTTTAGGACTTGCTGTCGGCCTGTGCATCTACCCACCTGTCTTTCCTTCTGCAAGCTCATATTACTTTCAATTCCAACTTTCCCACCATCAAAACTGAGTGCCTTTGGCCTTGGTCTAGTAACTCAGTTGGTGAAAGCATCGTCCTGATACACCAAGATTGCAGGTTCAATTCCCAGTCAGGGCACATAACAAGAATCAACCAAGGAAAGCAGAAAGAAGTGGAACAAATCAATCTCGCTCTCTCTCCCTCTGCCCCTTCCTTCTCTGAAATCAATAAATTTTTTTAAAATTTTTAAAAATTGAGGGTTCTCACTTTACCCACATTGGTATTTAGAGCTCCCTTTCCCCATGCAGGGCATCTGAGTTCCCAACCATATCAAGGTATTTTATTTTCTTTTACAGTGTGTACAAATAGTATTACATTTCTTTACCAATACTACTGCTAATAGCAAACCTCCTAAGTTTAACATTCCTTTTTTTTGTACTTAAAACTGTATTTTACAAAGGGAGTACAATCAAAGTATAGTGTTCAAGTATAAATGAAATTATTCTATGTCAGAGAATATATGTATTCTCTGCATTTATGAATTTGATGTACATGCATTTTTTCTATTTGCATTTAATTTCAGCTTTTTACACTTCTAGTTGATATGATTTAAATTTAATTTTATTGCTTAACTTTGGAGATAATTAAGAGTTTAAATATCAAAATTTCACTCCATCCTCTGTCCC
This sequence comes from Mormoops blainvillei, assembly GCA_004026545.1. NCBI lineage: Eukaryota > Metazoa > Chordata > Mammalia > Chiroptera > Mormoopidae > Mormoops > Mormoops blainvillei. The sequence goes on along the minus strand of PVJD01004798.1, from coordinate 13,706 downwards.
TACTTGCCCATTGCTGTAGGTGGTTTAATTAGTTTTGTGTTTATGATCTTCATTTATTCATTTTTTTCAAAAACAAAATCACACACATACTTACATGTCTCATTTTCATTTTCTCGCAACTGCTAACATTTATATATATATATGTAAATATATAAATAAAACCTATCTATCTATTTATTAATCATCTGCACATTACTTTTTTCTAAGATACACTTTGGGAAATTACTCCATATCATAAAATCTTTCCATTCTATTTTACAGCTTTAAAATATTTTTTTGCTATGTGTACTATAGTTCTCTGCCAGTCTTCTGGGGTAAGTTTGTAGGCTGTTTCTTATATTTTATTATTGTAAATAATGTCGCAATGAGTACCTTTGCACATGTTTGTATTGTTAAAGGTAAAACTTCAAAGTAAAATTCTTTAAATAGAACTGCTAGGTTCTCAAATGTAAATGCAAATGTAGTTCTTTTTAAATGTTGCCACATTCTATACATAGGATTTACACAAGTTTCAGACCCACTAGCTATGCATGAGGGTGCTTGTTAATCCAAATCTTGCAATAAAATGTATCATTATGCTTTTAAACTTTGTCATTATGAGATAAGAAATAGTACCTTAGTATTTTTTTAATTTTTATATATTATTATGAATGTAGAGCATTCTTTCAGGTTTGAAAGCTTTTAAATTTGTGTTTAAGTGTACCATTCTTCTTATGCATGTGAATCTGTGGGTACATGATTTTTGCTTATTTTTTATCAACTGTAGTATTTTTTTCAATATTCAAGAAAACACAATATATACAAACAATGAAACATTATTCAACCATAAAAAGAAGGAAATTCTGTCACTTGCAACAATATGGATGTACCTGGAGGACATTAGGCTAAGTGAAATATACTCAACACAGAAAGGTAAATTCTACATAATACTAGTTATGTATGAAATTTGTATTTAGAAAAAGCATTTATGAAATCATCACCTTAATCTATGCTCTATCCCTTAAAAATTTCCCTCTTACCCTCTTTATTTATTATCTTTTTTGTGACATTGCACTTACCATAAGATAGACCCTTTTAGCTCACATTTAAGTATGTAGTTATTAACTATAGGCTCTATTCTGTATGGTAGGTCTGTAAGACTCATCTGTCTTGCAAAACTGAAGCTTTGTACCCTTTGACTAGTACTTCTCCAACCTACCTCCAGACCCTGACAATCATCCTTTACACTTTACTTCTATTAAGTATGTGGATGGAAGAATATATGTTTTCTCCAAAATACTATAAGATTTATAATTGTTTTTTATTAACATGATTTATTAAAATTATTTTCTATAATAAAAAAAAAACTGCCAGTAGAATACATGATAAAATGAACACATAGGGAAACACAGTCATGAACTGAAATAATAGCATGAAATTTTGTTTCCAAACACTGCAGTCACCAGCCGGTGGTCTCCGATATAAAAGAGAATGAGATACATACTTAAAATTGCAATACATAATCACAATTGCCAAAACATTGTAACTTATTAAGTACTTTTGAATAAAGATATACCTCTAAACTTTTGGAAGGTTAAGCTAGTATAAATAGAACAGAACTAAATTGGACTCACAGTAGAATTACAGATAGACTATATGTCTGATTAAAACTAGTGGTATATTTTAATAAGCCATCACCATATATCTTTTACTTAAAAAAATACACACAACTATCTTACTGTTATAAAATGCTTTTATTTATTAACTCATTTAGAATAAAGGTCATTTTTCTTGGAAATCTAAAATGTTTAACTCTGAACTTTCTGTAAACTACTCATTGAATACATCCTCATTAAATTAGTGGAGGAGACTGACTTAGACAACCCAACTGCAATAGTTTGTAAGGTTTACCATAATGAAATGCCACAGATTGTATGGCTTTCTCCCAGTTCTGGGGGCTGGAAGTCCAAGATCAAGGTACCAGCACAGCTGGTTTTAGTGATACCTATAGTCCTGCTGTGTATGTTGGTAGTCATCTCCTCACTGTGTCTTAACAGGAACATGGTCTTTCTTCTGTGCATGTTGAGGGATTGGGGGAGGTGAGGAAGGGTGGGGAAAGGGAGAGAAAGGAAGAGAGTAGATCTAGTGTTTCTTCCTCTTTTTATAAGGACAAGATTGGATTAGAGCCTAAGCCTTATGATCTCATTTAACCTTATTTATTTCTATAAAGACCCTCTCTCCAAATACAGACACATTGAGGGCTAAAGTTTCAATACATATATTTTTAGGGGACGCATTTTAGTCCATTACACCTATAAAGTTAGATTAAAGACCAAGTAACAAATGTTGTTAAAGAAGGTTTTTAAAAAATATCCATGCTCCATGGTTTCTTTCCACTTTCTAATCATTCTATAGAGCAGGGATTGAAAAACAAATAAATGGTGGCTTTATAATTACCAGTTCTACTACTGTATAATATTAACCCAGAAAGCCTTTTAAAATTATTCATTCAAGTTTTCTTTGTACCACTTTTTAAAAACTGTAAGTGTATAAATTGTTGAGAGTTATAAATTATTTTATTGTTAATATATTCATCGGTAAAGTAATTGACATTTTAAAAGAGGTTAGTCGCTTTTACGAAAGTCAGTTATATTAGTTTTATAATGCCTCAATTTTCTTAATGATGAAAATTTCAAAAAACCAGAATTTAATTTAACAGGCCACATTATATAAATCAGCAGGTTTAAATGGATGATCACCTTTGGCTATATGAACTTTAAACTTATAGAAGAAGTATAATGAAATAGAATGTTATAAATATAGCTAAGATACTCCACTCATCACTTCCATCTTCCTCCCTGAACAGAGTAAAAAATTAGACTAAATTTGGTGTACATTTTCTCATACAAAGTGTTATTTCCTTTTTAATGAATTTGAGTGCATCCATACAAACATACTGGCATGGTTTGTGTTAAAAAAATTACATATTTGGAATAATATTGTATGTCACATTTTTGACCTGGATCTAATGATGTAATATTTTAAAAATGATTTGTATTGATGTATATGAAAGTAATTTATTCATTCAACTACTATTAAAAAAATTTAATGGCATTATTTATCCAGTTCTCTAACAGAGGAAGCTGTTAAGTTATTCCCACTTATTTTCAGTATTTATAGCTTTTTCTAGTTTTTGGGTTGATTCTGATAGAAGTTTATTTGGATTTTTGGAAGTGAGCACATGCATGTCATCAGTCTATGATTTTTCTTTTTTTTTCCTGGAGGAATTTGATCTAGTTTTAGTATTAAGAACTGGGTATTAAATACTCATATAATATAATTATGTTTAGATCACATAAATTGAGGACTGGAGTCTTGTTCTAATATTCTATTTTATGGATTATTTTATGTAAGAATGATCTGTTGTTGTTGTTGTTGTTGTTTTTAATTGTTGGAAATTACAGTAAAAGGAAATGAACATGTTTTGTTTTTGGTTAGCTGGAATTTGTGAAACGCCAATTCAGGTTTTCACTTCTTGGTTTGTTTGTTTGTTTGTTTGTTTTTAATTTTTTATGCAGTTACAGTTGTTCCCTCTTTTTCTCCTTTAACCCAACCACACCCAGCCCCACCCTTGCCCCTCCCTCAGACAATTGTCATATTGTTGTTGCTGTCCATGGGTTATGCTTAAATGTTTGTTGGTTATTCTCTTTGTTTTTGATTGAATAGTTTCCTAGTAACGGTACTTTTTTCTTTTTTTAATTATCAAAAAGTTGATCATAATATGCTTTTATATATTTTTCTATCTTAATTTTTCTGTTTTTGCTTTATTTTTCTGTTTGGATATATAATATACGACTTCTTACTTTATTTTTCTGTCACTAATCTTTCTAGAAGTTTAATTATTCTGGTGAGTCATATTAGAAAGACAGATTTTCATTCTGTTTTTCATTTCTAATTTTATTCATTTATTTATTTTTAAGATTTTATTTATTTATTTTTAGACAGAGGGGACGAGAGAGAGAAAGGGAGGGAGAGAAACATCAATGTGTGGTTGCCTCTGGAGCACCCCCTACTCGGGTCATGGTCCGCAACCCAGGCACTGCCCTGAATGGGGAATCCAACGGGCAATGCTTTGGTTCACAGTCCTGCACTCAGTCCACTGAGCCACAACAACCAGTGCTAATTATATATTTTTAGTAATGTTAATTTTCTTGTATTTTGTTTGAGTTTACATTTTATTGCTGAACTTACTGAACTTACCAGTTAGGTAGTTTTTTGTTTTTTTTAAATTCTTGATAGTTTGTTAACATATAGCATTAGGAATATAAATTTTATTAAAGTAAAAGTTTTGGTTGAATTTGATGAGTTTTGCATGAAGATTTTTACCATTGTTAAAATTCTGTGTATTTTTTGCCTTGGTCGAGTAGCTTAGAGCATTATCTGGATATGCGGTGGTTATGGGTTCAACCTCTGGTTAGAGCACATACAAGAATAAACAAATGAATACATAAATAAGGGAAACAATGAACTGATTCCTCTCTCCCTCTCTCTCTCTCCCTCAAAATCAATAAAAATAAAATAAAACAAAATTCCAGGTATTTTTTATTTTAATTCTTAATTTCTCATGAGATAATATCTCTTGTAAATTCTTGTTCATGTAAAAAGAATATAAACAATGGCTTTTGAGAAGATGGGATGATTTCCCAGAATAATGCGGAAATCTTTCCTGTCTTCTGAAAGATGGGTTTTAAATGAGTTTTTTGCTGTATAACATAATGTATAATGTACACATTAGGTAGAGCAGTCTTTTTGTAGGCGGTCCATCCACTAGAGGATGAAGTGTTGTTACTTGGTCATTGAAATACACCTCAACGAAATACTAGACCAGAGTCAAAAGCATTTTGGCTGCTGCTTTGTTTTAGAAATGGCTTGAAAAATATTTTACAGCAAATCTTTTGTTAAAAAAAGAAAGGTCAAAATAATTAGAAGCAATTTAATTTAGAATAACTTCTCAAAGTGTCATGAATAGAAATTAATCCCCAGATACTTTAAAGCCTCTCATTAATTGAACTGTTTATGACCAATAATTATTTTATAGTTACAAAATACATTTTGTATAGGGTTTTAGGTCTGTCATTTGATAGTTTTATAACTATAACTGACATTTTTATTAATAAGATTAAAATGTGAAAGCACATGGCCTTCGAGAGGTTAGGAATCCTGCAGTCCCTGTGCAATGCTGACCTTGTTAGCTCCAAAGCCTGCCCTCGATTTTTTGTTCTCTTTTGCTATCCTCTGGAACTCTCTGCCATCACCTCTCTGCTTCTATTATCTCACTTTTTCAGACAAATCTCTGAAGCTAATGCTCTTTGTAGGTTATGTACTCTGGTTTCATTTTAAAAGTATTTTTCAGTCAATATACATAATTTACATAGTTCATTTAAACACAAATATAAACCATTTTTCCTGAAAGAAATTAAGAAGTGGGTGTGTGTATACATGTATTTTAAATACATATAATGTATATATAATATATTTTATGACCTACTATGGCATCTTATTTTCTTTCTGTTTCTATATAAAATGAATTTGGAGTGGAATGAAAGGCATAAGGTACTAGCTTGTCTACCCAAGGATAAACCTTCCGCAGCCCACTCAAAATCTAGCCTGACTTTACTTATGCAAGTAATGAAGCTCAAAGAGATCCAAAAATGATTGTAATTTGCTTGACATGTGTATAATTGGGTGAACTGAATATTTCTTTGTACATTTTCAGGAACAGGATATTTAAAGAATGAATGACTAAAGGATTTTAGAAAGTTTATAAATGATGCTGAGCATTAAGTATCTCATCTTATCTAGCATTGGTATTTATGTTTCATTTTTTTGTTTATTTGAGTACATTTTTAATTCAGTTATATCTGTTTGGCAGAAAAATCACATGCAATAATATTTCTTATTTTATTACAGTTCCCTATTTCTCTTATCTGGTACAAACAATTTTGAGCAACCTACACGTGAAAGAGTACTTAAAGTTAGCGATGAGCCTTGATCTCTGATCAGTGTAGCAGATACAAATCTTACATAAATACACAGTAGACGTGAAGATATGACTCCATGTAGCACTGTTGGCATCCTTCTGGGAAGTGGTCAAATATCTGAAACCCAGAAAACTATAACAATCTGACCGTGATTGATTATATGAAAGACAAAAATGACATATTTACTAATTGGATAATATATAATTTTCTATCATTCTGACTGTTATTGCCAAGTTAGTTTTAGCCTGATTAGATGGGCCCAAAAATATGAAAACAAAAAATAACAAATAAACACCAACAGTAAAGTTACAATTATAGAATCATATTCTTTATGCATAAAGTTTTTTTTTTCCTCAGAGAGGCTCATCTTCTTATCTTTTTCTTCTGCCTTTCTCAGGTTTATCTCTTCCTCTCTGTCTCTGTGTCTGGCTCACTCTCTCTTTCTCTCTCACACATACCACACACACACAGACTGATATTGTATAGGTATGTACAAAATAATAATGCCCTCTGTTTTATTAAAAATACCACATTATGAAGTTTAATTTATGAAGTATGAAACAGTGATTTAGAATAGTTGTTATACAATTTAAATACATTCATTCAATAGTAATCAAATATAAATATTTTAGCATTAGAATTCTTCCAGGAATAATATCAAATGCCGTTTGCGACAGTTTTATCTCCCGCAGCCTTCAATTTGAGATTCAGTAATTCTTTTTTGAACTCTGGGTCAGTTTCCTTGTGCACACACACAAATGGAAGATCCTTGTCATTATTTCACAGGAACAATTCAAAATTATTTCATTAGATATTTAATAACAATAATGCTAAATATTTTAGTGTTAAGAGAAAGTAGCTTATGTAATGCAATCTCAAGTTATTGTGTGACTCCGTTCCTTAATAGTTATTTGTAGAATTAATAGCTGATACATGCTCTTGATTTCATAATGGCTATTTTTAATGTAACTTTCTGTTTTCCATACCATGCTGTATTTCTTTTCTTGTCAACAGACAATGGGCTTTGTTCTGAATAATTGTGAGACCTGAGGGAAAAAAATAAATATAGGTCCACATATTGTATATAAAAATATATTTTAAATGTAAGTTATAATAAAGGTGACAATATTATGTATCTTCTAACCTTAAAAATTATACCTTCCTAACATCAAACTGAACATTTTGATGTAAAACTATATTTTGCTTCCTAGTGCATTTCCATGCTTTTAAAGATAGAGCCCTAATGAAGGGCCTCTGTTCACTAAGTCTATTAAGTCACTGTGATTGTTACTTATTATTTAGCTTTTTGTTGCATTTAGTAGCATTTTCTGCACTCATTACATTGTCAACTAATGACCCCCCAAATATAGTTTATATGTATTTCCAATATAACCCCAAAATAAATACTTTATGTTTTGAAAAAATTATAGCAGAATAGCTGATGACTCAAGGTTGTTCAGGAGTCCTTAAGAAAAACAAATATAACTGTAGCAAACAGTACTATAGTACTGAAAGGCACAAAAAGATGTAAAGAAAAACTATTCACAAATACATGATAAATAAAGGTTGAAAAATCATATTAAGAAAATATACATAATGCATATATGTGATTAAGAGGCCAATATTTATTTTCTATTTCTTATATTTCCATAAGGTATAGAAAATTTCTTCCATTATCCCCAAGGGAGATAGTTGGAAGGGAGATCAGACTCAATTCCACATATGGCAAGGACAAGTGGAAATTTAGAGCCAAGGAGCACGATGAAAAATTACTAAGATGAAATATTAGAAGGAAAGAGGGGATTCTGGCTTAATCTACCCAACAGGCTTCTTGCTGGAATTGGCCGGAGTGATGAGACATCACCTGCAGAATGGCGGAGGCTGAGAAGACAGATTGCGTATCAAGCGTTCTGGCTACACTGACTTAGCATGACTCTTGCTACAACTGGGCAACACAAAGGTGACACAGAAGTCCCGAAGTCAAGGCCTAGTCGAGAAGAGAGTCCAGGGGAGCACGAGTGGTGTTTTGTCAAGGACAGAGTCTTTGTCGCAACCAATCTCTAAAACCCATCGCCAGCTTTGTCTCTCTATAGCTCTTATCATCTTATAATAGAGTACATAATTTATTTATTTAGTTTGTTATTGTCTATTTTCCACTCCAAAATGCAGATTTCAAGAGACCATGGATTTTTATATACAGCCTGTTCTTCGCTATTGATCCACCACCTAAAAGGTTGCCTGCCTGTAGTGGGTGCTCAATAAACACACGTTGCTTTATTACTGTACAGTTTTTGTTGAGCCTTTGCGATAAAATAATTCATGAACATGACTTCTAACAATACCTAGAATAAACTTTCAATGAATAATAGCAGTGATCATTTTTTGTTGTATTTTTAAAATTTAGATCAAGAATGGGTTAATATAAATGCTGTAGAAAGTGAAAATTGACCACTTAGCTGACAGTCCTGAATAAAAGGTGTTATTAGCACACTGCTTTGCCTCTTAGATGCAATTGATTATGCTGCTGCTAGGAGCAGTAAATGAAAGAATTCGCTGATTTTATTTCCATGGATGTTTCTCCTCTCTGCCACTTAAGGCACCTGAAGTGCTACTGATAAAGAGGTATAAAATTTGACAAATATTCTCTAATTTATTCCTGCTTTTTAAGTGTGCAGAGCACAGGCAAAAAAAAATCAGAAAGCCAGAAACCTTGCCATAAGGCCAAAATAAGAATTTAAAAAGTCTCAACCTCAAAAAGAGTATTTTGAGTTGAAAAATACATTTATATGAGAATATAATAAGCATTATATTCTGAGCAACAAATTAATGGATTTCAGGTACACTTGAAAGAAGAATTGGAATATATTAGTCAATGATTTGCCAAAATGTGGCTTACAGACTTCTTTTTTTTTAAACTTTATTTGTACCGTTTTTGCTTTTACAGTTGTTCCCCCTTTGTCTCCCTTTCCCCACCTCCACTCATCCCCACCTTCTCCTTGCCCAGTGAACACATCTTAACATATATAATCAAAATTTCTATTTTTAAACACACTCACACTTTAGAAAATAAAGCTAGATTAGTTGATTGTTAGTTTTATTCTAACAACTCTGTTATTTCCTAATAGGAGGAAGAAATAAATTCACTTTAAATGGAGAAATATATTACAACATTCCAATCACTTTTATTCTGTGAATAATCTATTTTGCATTGTAAAAAAAAATTAATGTCTCTCCATACCCTGAATAATTTATGTACTTTCCTCAGTCTTAGCAACAGCATAATAAATGTGCTGCATTCCTGGCAAGCTGAAGACTCTGCTCACAAAGTGTGGTAGATTTTTTAACAGACTTACCGTGTCCTTCAAGTCATCCGCCTGCTAATTATCAACTAAGCTGTCATTCAAGCACTGCAGTCTAAATCTTTCTCAGGTTTCTGATTGATCTACAAGAACTAGATTCTCCATCAAAGTTAGCCAGGCAAATATAATATTTAATTAAAAAACATTTCTCTAAGCAAGAGAATTTCTGTTTAATACAGAGTTAAGACTGTTGACTTCTGAAGTTCTTATCTTTGCTCCAACTTTAATAACTATATGAACCTGGGGTGGTAGTTTTCTTATCTGTGTGATAGAAATAGTAAAGATTTTTTAATCTTATGGGTAAGATACTTGGATTAAATAATGCAAAAATTATAAATTGATTAGGACAGTAGCTACCAGCACCTACAAATTCATCTATAAATTTTGTTTTCACCAATAAATGGAATTTATACTTCCATCAGTTTAAAAATAAATATTGCATTGTTTATTAATTTCACAATGCGTGTTGATTAGAATATCATGTCATAGAATTGATAGTTTTTAAGGAGGTGAATATCTTTGTTTCATCTGATTACAATAGAAAAATGAAGCGATAAGACAAGTATTACAGGGTACGTGTTCATGCACCTCACCGACACAGATAAAATGGAGCCACACATATATTTTCACTTCATTTCTGAAAGAATTCAACCTGAAAAAGCAAAGCTCATATTCGGTGTAATTAAATATTGTTAATAAAACCTGAGCAATTAAAGATTAGTGGTGAGAGCAGTTCTTACAGGTACACACATGTAATCCTGAATTACTTTCACTAGATGAAGTACTGCAAGTGTAAACTTGCTGAGATGGCAAACGTTTGCTTCGATGCGCGCATTAAAATAGTCAAAGAGAGGTGCTATGGGGTTGTGTTGGGCACAGGTTTTCCCTGCAAAATAACCACATTTCCATCCGAATCACAGGTTTGCTTTAGTTCATCAATTTCAAATGTCCAAAAAGCACAGGCAAAAAGTACCATAGCAGAGAACATAGAAAACAATCCCCCACCCTCTCGCTTCCCCCCTCCCCTCCGCCCAGAAGGCCAGTAACTGCAGGAAAGTGTTAAAGCAACTGAGTGTGGAGAAGTTTATCACTAAGCCTCGAATGGCAGCTGTGCAATACAGCAAGTAAGAGTGATGGGAAGAACTACTAAAGCAAGACTCCAACAGCAATATATTAGAAGGAGAAATTAAAGCAAAAAAGAAAGAAAAAATATGAGTATTTACACTATGCTAAAGAAGAATTAAAAATTTTAGTAAACACTGGTAATGGAGGCACTGATTTACTACAGATGCCAGTTGGCATCAACATTGAAGCATAATTATAAGAAAAGAGCCATTCTGGGAATTCAGCCATGACAAATGTTAACTCAGTGTCCACTTCGTGTCTACTTCTTAATAAAGTTAGCACTCAGTGTAATACCATCACCCAGTCATCCATCCATCACCCACTCTTCCCTCCATCCATCAGTAGTCAATACATCAGTGGAAGAATCATTCATTAAGCACTTGTGTTTGATACTCAGCATATGCAGGTGACAAGAATTTCATTTCCTTTTATATGTGATGATGCATGTTTATTTAAAATATGCATTTATATTTTGAAAATCTGGTTATATGAGGTTATTCATAATGTTAAAATCAAATCTTACCTCAATCATCTATTCTTTGAAGTTCAATTATCAACCTGCTGAGAGCAAAAATCCTTCACAGAGAAGGAACCACTCATGCAGCAGGTCCACATATTGTTGCCTATCTAGTAATGCACTGAACTTTCCATTACTTAGTAGGACAGTATGGAGAGGGTGTTTTGAAGGGAAATATTCCATTTTCAATCATGTTCATGGTTATAATAAAATAATTTTAATCAGTCCATTAATAAACTATTAAATGTCTATTAAAATATAATGTATGAATTAGTATAATTTTATATACATTAAATATATACATTTAATTAGAAATAATTCTAGGTTTGTAAAAATTAAAAACTCTAAATAGTCTCCCTAATTAAATTATTATTGTCATTTTAAGGTTAGTATACACAAGAAAAGTAGGTAGAAGCCAGTATGATTACAGAAACTTTGGAATATAGTTAAGAAACATCTGCCTTTATTTAACAATATTTTAAAATAACATCAAAGGTATAATATCTCCTTTATTTTGCATATGAAGTCAGTCATTCAAAATCTATGTGGAGATATTCGTTTAATGTATAACCATCACATATAATCTAATTTTTAAAAAAATATAGCTACAGACCCTTTTAGAAATAAAAAATATCAAACAATATAAACAACTACAACATTTTATAGTAAATATTATTTGGTTATATGCCTATTTCCATATATTCCACTGATGATCAACAAATATTTATGAGGTGATGATTATTATCTATGCTTTCTGATTATGACAGACAGTAGGTTAAATACAAGTAAATGATAACCTAAGAAAATAAATCATAAATTATTAATATAATTGATATTAGTTCTTTGATAACATTAGTTAATTTAAAAGTTCTTGCCCCAACTGGTGTAGCTCAGCGGATTGAGTGTCAGCCTGTGAACCAAAGGGTTACTCGTTTGATTCCCAGTCAGGGCACATTCCTGGGTTGTGGGCCAGGTCCCTAGTAAAGGGTGTGAGAAGCAACTACACATTGATGTTTCTCTCCCTCTCTTTCTCCCTTCCCCTCTGCCTAAAAATAAAATAAATAAAATCTTTAAGAAAAATTCTTTTAAAATCCCTTAAGCAGTTTATTTGTTACTTTTATCTGTCTCCCAGTTGAGTAACAGTCAAAAAAGGGAAAAAGAAAAAGTGACACCATCTTTAGTAAACATAAAGAATCATAGTTTGAGTCAGCAATTGTGATGGTCAGTTTTATGCATCCACATGGCTAGATATTTGGGGAAATGCCAGTCAGGATGTTTCAGTGAAGGTATTTTTTAGATGAGATTAACATTTAAATTACTATGCTTTGAATGAAACAGATTACCCTCTGTGATGTGGGTAGGTCTCATCCGATCAGCAGAAAGCCTTAAAACATAAGAACAGATTGAAGTTCCCCAGCGAAGAGGAAATTCTATTTCCACACTGTCTTCAAACTCCAGCTGCAATATTAGCTCTTTCCCAGGTCTCCAGCCTGCAGCCTTCTCACAGAATTTGGACTTCACAACCTCTACAATATTGTGAGCCAATTTCTTATAGTAAATTTATCTCTCTCATACATATATATATATATATGTACTCATATATATAAGAGATACATGCATATATATGTATAATATATTCTATATAATCATATATATTTATAATTCTGTAATATATCCTCTGGAGAATATTAACTAATGCAGCACTAATGCATAAATTGGTGTTTATTAATATATCATGTAGTAAATTGTATAATAAAATATTTATTTGAAATTTTGAGCACTCCTTATACATTATGAGTATTATTATTAGTGTCAAATGATGATATTTATTTTTATTCACTTGCTGGTGACCATAAAGGGGGAAAAAGTGCTGAGCACATTTTATCATCTAGTTTAATTTTATTCGGAGGCCATTTAGTCAGGTCCCTTTTCAGAATTCTCAGTTCTTCTATCTAAGGGATGTTATAACTGCACTGTAAAGCAGTTGCACCAATTTACTGAAGGAGTCAATCCAATTTCTGCGAGTTCACTACCGTCATACCTGGTCTCTTGTGCATGCATTGACTGAACTAGAATGAGTTTTAGAAGTTTCTTTGAATGCTTGCCTTTACTGCATTAGCGACTGAAATCTATTATCCACTTAGAGAGTGATTTGCTTTTCTATATCTTTTAGATGTGAGTGCATTCATGAATATGTTACAATGATTCCATAGTTAAATACAAACTTCCCAGGGTTAGGAATATATGTACATGTATGTATATATTAAAGTATGTGTCAATGAAGTAATTCTAAGAGTTTTTAAAACCTCTGTAGTATATTACACACACACACATATGTATATACTATTATCATTAAGATTACCAAAATGATATTCCTTTGATAATTCATTCGATATACCAGGGTTGGCAAAAGTAGGCTTACAGTTGTAATATAGGTAAATACTTAATAACACAAGAATAAACAGTTTCATCTACTCATGATCATAAATCTATTTTGCCCACCCCCACATATAAGGTGAGAAAATTGGCATCTGGCTCCTATTATTAAAATAAAGTTTAAGAGTAATACTTAGCTTTATATATATCCCTTTTGGTAAAGAGTCTCACAGCAGAGCTAGTAACAAGAAAAAGTCTCAGCCAGTCTGGCATGTTTATTGTGCTGCTTTTCAATTGTATTTCTCTGGA